>CAUYRT010049076.1:0-42049 GCA_963574885.1 Lepilemur ruficaudatus
TCTCTCTCTCCCTCTCTCTCTCTCTCCCCCTCTCTCTCCGTCTCTCTCTCTCTCTCTCTCTCTGTCTCTCTCTCCATCTCTCTCTCTCTCTCTCTCTCATTACTAGAAAATTAGGGCATACATCATAATGCTTTACTCCTAATTACTTCAGCAGACACCCCCTGAGAAAATGCATATTCTCCTGGGGGCCACAGTGGCATTATCATGCCAGGAGAATCAGCAATGATCCCACTGCATCCCCTGAGAATCAGCCCACACTTCAACGTCTACAGCTATCCCCGATGTCTGCTATGGCTGTGTCTCTTTTACTTTTTTGAACAGGGATCTAACAGAAGTGTGCACCTTGTTTTCGGGTTTTGTGTCTCCTTAATCTCTTCATCTGAAACAGTCTCCCATTTTCTCCTATAACTACTGACTTTTTGAAGAATCCAGGCCAGTTTTCTTGCAGAATGTTCCACCTCCAGGAAGTGTCCAGTGACAGACCTTGTTGTAATTTAACTTCCCTGTCCCCAGGGTTTCCTGTGAGCTGTAAGTTGGGTCTGGGGCACAGGCGCTCTTAACCTCCAATGGTATTGAACTCTTCTCTCTAGAACAGTCTGGCGGTGGCATTCCCAGACCACATAACTCTTTTGAATGTATGATTTGCTGTTCCACGAGCACACACATCCTCATCTCTCTCTGTCCTCCCCCGTCTCTGGGAGTGGGTGGACTGCACAGCCGGAGGCACCGGTCAGAAGTGATCCCTGGGAGCGTGGCTGGCCTCTGCCTTCTCGCAGCACGGGGACAGGAGTCACATCAGGGGATTGGGAGCGAAGGGGAATCCGGATCCCTGAGAAGGACCTCTCTGACCCCTGGTCCCTTTCAGCCTGACCCTGCCGGTGGGTGAGCAGAGCATTTCTCCACATGGCCCCACCTCCAAGATCCTCCGTGGGTGTGGCTGTCTTGAGTCCACAGCCACATCCAGTGGGCAGCATACGCATGTCGTGTGTGTAGCCCGATGACACCACCAAACTGATCTTCAGCCCCTTCCCTCAGGATCCTGCTGGTAAAAAACTGAGTCTTCCCATGAAAAAGTGAGTGAGGCAGTAAACCAGATTAAGCAGGCCAAGCAAGGTGGTACAAAGAGCTGATTTCTGACGAATCCTGGAGGTACCAGCTCATTGTCACTTAGACCTGAAAATGGAATGTGGGTTTTCCACGGGAGGATAGTGGGTGTCTCACACGCCGGTTGTGAGGACACCGGCCAACATGGACTGAACACGTGCCGCAGGCCACGCACTGACTGAGGACGTGATTATCCCACTTAAAGCCTCACGGCCTGTGAGTTAGGCGTGACTGTCATTGCTAAAGTGGAGGCACAGAGAGGTTATGCAACTTTCTCTAGGCCACACAGCAATTATTAATAACTAGATGAGCTAAGATTCAAACCCCAGCATATCAGATTCCTGAGACTGAGCGTTAACCGCTGTCAGTGACTTTTCCACGTGGCCCAAGGGAAAGTAACTAGGAAGAGGCGGCCACCGAGCTGCTCTGGGGCCAGCACCCGTGTGGGACCCCCAACCCATAGGTCGTTTGGTGGCCTGACCTGATGCTCTCTGAGATCCCCAATGGGCCACCTTTAAACTGCCCAGATACTTGTCATTTCTATGTCTCGGTAACATTTCAAGTCCTCACACATTAAAAGCATGTAACAAATACATGTACCCCATAAACATGTAAAACATTTTGTATCAATTAAAAACAACTTAAGGAACTCTGAATAAACGTGGACTTTAGTTCATATTAAAAAAAAATCCTGCCCAGGTATAGCTGGAGGCCTGGGCATGAGCAAGTCAGTTGTCTGCAAATCTCTTCCTCATCAAAGGAAGCAAATGAAGCCTCCGCAGCTGACCAAGGGACGTGGCAAGTAGCTGGGAATCTGTGCAGAGAGCGGCAGGCCCACTGCCCTCCCCTCTTATTCCTGTCCCCTAGATCTGCTAATTCTATACTGGCTGTGACACCCAATACGATCATTTAAGGGGCAGGTGCACTGAGATAAAGAAAGCGAGTCGAGTCTTGATCCATGCCTTATTCGTGAACCTCTAAACAGCTGCCAGCCCTGCCACAAATGTGAAAACGTCGGAGGAGCCTGGCTTCGCTCAGGGTCCAGTGCCGGGACAGTGCGGGGACGGCAGAGCGTCCCTGCTGGCCACACATCCATGCAATCTGTGCCCTTGCGGACAGGGTGAGAGTCTGAGCTGCGTCTAGACGCCAACATCAGTGTTTCTTCATCAACAGGCTCATTTATAAACAGCCATCTCTTACCCTACCTCGGTGGATTTCCGCCCAAGCCACCTGGTTCATGAACCTCCCTGGACGGTGCAAAGGATTGGGTGGAGGATGAACCTCCCTGGACGGTGGAAAGGATTGGGTGGAGGGACACTTCAGCGCACAAATACGCCGAATCCCAGTCCTCTTCCTGCAGTTGCAGGTGTCTCTGCCCAGTGGGTTTTGCATTCTTTTTGCTGGTAAGAGATGGAAATAGGAACACTTACGGAAGAAATGCATTTAAGCAAAAAACACTTTGTGTCGGGGCGTGGAGCGGGGTGGGCGGGGGCTCCGAGTTTCCTCCCGGGTCGGGAACACCTGCCTGACGGCGCGACCTGGTGCGCGCCCCGCCCCAGTGTCCCTTGGTTCCCTTGCCTTGGAACGACCGCAGCAGGAGAAGGTCTTCGTGCCCAGCTGTGCGTCCCAACAACTCTCTCCAGGCACCGCAGAGACGACGGCGCTGCTTAGAGTGCTCGGTGCGGCCTTTCCCTCGGAGTCACAGTAACAGCACGTTGTGAGTAGTAAGTACCACATGGCACTCACAGAAGTAGCAAATCACCCCGGCAACTTTGCGACCCAAGAGGAGGGCCAGTGGGACAACTGGACGGTAAGCGCCCGGGAGGGGGACCCTGTGTCGTTTGAAAAACCTCCTGAACTTAGTCCCACAACCTTCCTGCCTACGTGGCCCTCACAGCCCAACCATGGTGAGTAGGCTCAGGGGCATCAGAATTAAAAGCTCTTCCTCCCTCATCCTGGTATCCTTCTGCTTCAAGGAGGTGGCCCTCAGGGGAAAACACGGACAAAATGCCCCCTGTGGGGCCTGGTGCCTTGCTTCCCTTTCTTCTTTATTAAATAACAAAGACAGGTGCAGCGGCGCCCACCTGTAACCCCAGCTAATCAGGAGCCAAGGTAGGAGGATGGCTTGAGGCTGGGAATTTGAGATCAGCCTGGGCAACATAGCAAGACCCCGTCTCTCCAAAAAATGAGAAGAATCAGCTTGGATGTGTTGGCCTGACCCGTAGTCCCAGCTATGGGAGGCTGAGGCAGGAGGACTCCTTGAGCCCAGAGTTGAGGCTGCAGTGAGCTCTGATGATGCCACTGCCCTCCAGCCTGGGCAACAGAGAAAGACCCTGTCTCTGATATGTAAAATTAGTAACAATCGACTCTTCCCGTTGTTGAAAAAGGCCATCCCTGAGCCCTCTGTGCCCCACCCGTTGGCAGTCCCTGTTGTGACAAGGCTGGGAACCCCTAAACAATTGAGTTTTGGGGAAGGTGAGTGAGAGACTCTCACTTATTAGGAGGATAAAGTCAAAAGTCTTTATTATTGAGTCAGTTTTTGACGTACACCTAGGAGGGAGGGGAGACACAGGACCCACTGACTCTCCAGCTAGCTGTCCCTCCCCAGCCCTCTGTTTTGTTTGCAGCCTGCTCTAAACTGCAGATTGCGTCCAAGTTCGTATCCCTAACCCCATCCTCCCTCTGGGAATGCAGACTCCCGTAGCCCACTGTCTGCTCCACAGCTCCTTTGGGGAACCGAGTAGACATGACAAACTTAGTGATTTCCCCAATGTACACACACGCACACACCCTGCCCATACCACAACCACGGAATCCAGTCTTCCCTATCTCAGAAATTGTACCACTGTGCATTTTATTGCTGAAGCCAAAAGTCTAAATTCATTTCTGTAGCAGAGGTTGTATTCTATGTTTTGTTGAATCCCATTTTATTGGTTGATTTGTGGGCACATAGGAAGGTTACATTTTCCAGCCTCTTTTGCTGTCAAGTAGGGGCCGTGGGGTGTGGTGGCAACCACACTCAATGTTCCTGCTTCTCCTGCTCTACCTCAGCTGTCCTGGAGACAATGTACTCTGAGCAGAATAGCTCTGAGGTGAAGAAGGCTCCGGCTCCCTGGGTCCCTGAGTGAGTGCATGGAGCAGAGAGCCCCTCCCCCCCCACTTCCCAACTGTTTGGAAACATAATGAGCGCTAGAAAGGAGCTTCTGCTGTGGAAGCCACTGAGATTTGGGGAGTCTGTCATTGCACGCTAGTCCAGCATTAATTATCATAATATATTATCATTTCTTTACCCCAAATATACAATTAGATAGCAACTCCTGTAGACTTTAGATTCTAGAGTCTAAAACATATCCTGAATTTTTCCAGACTTCTTCAGGCCTACTGCTGCTGCCCATCCATACCGGGGGCTCTTTGTATTTCACCCTCCAACAGGGATGGTGTCTTCAGGGTATCTTGTTGCCCTAAGTGGTGGAATATCTATCTCCAAAATCTCATTTTAAAGTGTGCTTTCGTGGACATTTCTAGTACCAATCCTCAGAGCCCGGGTTCCCTGGGAAGCTGACTCAGAGATGGAAGTTGCATCCAGAAAGTTTATTAGGGGGTATCTGAGTCAGTCTGTGCTGCTATAACAAAATATCAAAGACTGGGTAATTTGCAAAGAACAGAAATTTATTTCCTCATAATTCTGGAACCGAGAAAGCCCTAGATCAAAATGCCAGCAGGCTTGGTGTCCGATGAGGGCCTGGTCTCTCTGTTTTCAAGATGGCACCTTGTTGCTGCATCCTCCGGAGGGGACAAGCACTGTGTCGTCATATGGCAAAAGGAGGAAGTGCAGAAAGGCCTGAGCGAGTTCCCTCCAGCCCTTGTGTAAGGCACAGATCCGTTCACGAGGGTGGGGCCGCATGACTTAGTCACTTCCCCAAAGGCCCCCCTCTTGACACCACTACAACAGGGATTCTGTTTCAACAGTGAAGTTTGGGGACATCCAGACCATAGCAGGGAGTGGCTTCTGCTTCACACCTGTGGGGGAAGGGCATGAAGCAGGGTCCCACCTCCAGGTAACAGCAGTGTCCCTCTGCTTAAGCCTGATGGGTGCGTGGGTGTTTGAGGGATTCATGTTCTCTAGTCTGAGCATTGATTTTACATATGCTATTGCAAATGAATGACATAGTTCACAGTTCTTTAAGAGTTTTTTTAAAGTCTTAAGACTGGTGCATCACACTGGGTAGGCTGATGTGATGCTCACATCAGAATTCCTGGCACGTCTGGGCATGTTGCATCGGGCAACGGCTTGACCGTAGTTGTGGTGAGTATTAAATGAGATTATCTGCGTGTGGTTGGTGCTCCACTTCCCCCAAATTCACGTCTTCCCCAGACCTCAGAATATTACCATGTTTGAAAACACGGTCTTGGCAAAGGTACTCACTTTAAATGTGGTCCTGCTGGCCCAGTGTGGGCCCTACGTCCGATGACTGCTGTCCTTACAAGAGGAGGAGATGACACCCAGAGACGAACACAGACGAGAAGTCCATGTGGCGACCATGCAGGGACTGGAACAGTTCAGCCGAGAGCCTGAGAATGCCAGGGTGGCAGCAGCCGCAGGAGCTGCAGTAGTCAAGGGAGGATTCCTTCCTAGAGCCTTCAGGGGGGTTATGGCCTGCCGACCCCTGATTCTGGATTCTAGCCCCCAGAACTGTGAGAGACCAATCTCTGTGGTTTTAAGCCACATAATTTGTGATGCTTTATTATAGTAGCCACAGGAAACTCACACGGCAGGTGAATGCTCAGCCTCGTCCTTGGCACAGAGAAAACACTCACGAATAATTCAGTTTTCTTAGGGAAATTCAAACTCCTGCACCAATTATTCTAATGGGAAATCTTCTCCGTTGCAGTTCTAGCCTGCCCGGTATTTACAGTGGTGCATCCTGCATCGCATTTACCTTGCCGCACGGTTACGGGAGTGTTCAGCTCCACGGGATGCAAACAAAGCCCGCCTCGGTTTTGTGTTTCCGACAGCCCCAAGCACTGCACTAAGAAATGTTTGAGTGCTTACCAGGGGTTCGGAGCAGTGCCGGGCATGGGAGGTATAAAGGACAATTATGATGGTGTCTCTGCCCTCCGTGAGCTGCAAGCTTGGGGATGGGGGACCATAACAGACAGGAAGGGGTGAGGGGAGCAGGGCGGGCTCCCCCACGTGAGTACAGGGGAGGCATCACACAGGAGGCTGCCTTGCAGCTGAGGCTCGCAGCATCTGTAGCAGAGCTCCTGGGGAGGAGGAGTGAGGGCAGGGCTTCCAGGCTGTGCAAAGCCCTGGTGGGCACCAAGGAATTTGAACTCCATCCCACCGGAATGAGGGGAAGCCACAGTGTCATTACATTTAAATAGAGTCTTTGGGGGCAATGGCCAACTGTCATTCCTTGGAAGACGCTTTCACTGAACAATCTCAACGCCACAAGCATTGCCCTGGTGGCTGCTGGAGCCTTTGGCATCATCGCATCTTTCCTGAGTCCTTGGGTCACCCTGAAGTTAAAGGGACACCCTGAATCTTCCTGCATGTCGTGCATGGTGATGTCGGGATGGACTCCGAGGGCGGCAGCTAAGACAGTAGGCAGACAGTGTCTGAGAGAGCCTGAGAGAAACAGCACGTGACTGGGGCCTGCGTAGAGAAGGCAGCTAGGAAAAGAGAAAGGGGGCAAAGGAAGGTAAAGCAATTAAGTTCCCCGTGTCTGGAAACTTGGAAAAGACTTGGGCCTCAGAAGAGGGTCCAGCTCCTCCACACCCTGGGAGTTCTGGGAATAAGAGATGACAGCCTAAGAAACAGGACCAGAGCTGAGAAGAGGAGGGAAAGTTCTCGGCTAAGAGCTGGAACAGAACTCCCAGCCCGTCCTGTCTCTCAGCACAGACAGTGGGGTCTCGAGATGGCCACCAGGATGCACCCCGGCCGGGCCCCACCCCACGTCCTTGCCGCACCTCCAAAGGTGAGCCAGCTTTGCAGACTGGGACTCCCCGGGGTTCCATGGCCATACTCGCAATTTGATATTCGTGTATCATAGTATTCTCTACTCATTAAATGTTCTTTTAAATCAACTTTTTTGTTGAGGTATAATTTTAGTTCATTAGAATGCGCCTATTTAAAATGTACCTTCCAATGAGTTCTGACCCATTTATATACCCAAGATATGGCACATTTCTCTTCCCCCAGAAAACCCTCTTGTGTTGCCTCCCAGCCAGCCCTCGTCCGCCCCTAGCTCTAGGCAGCCCTGATCTGCTTGCTGTCCATGTAGATTAGATCTGTCCTTTCTGGAATTTCACATGAATGAAATCACACGGCACATATTCTTCTGTGGGTTTGGCTCCTTCACTCAGCATAATGTTTTCGAGATCCACCCTTGTCACGTGTACATGGGTCGTTCATTCTGTTTTTATAGTCGACCAACATTTCACTGTATGAATGTAGCTCAATTTGTTTATTCACCTGTTGACAGAATCAGGGCTGTTCCCACTTTTTGGCTATTGCGAATTAAGCTTCTATGAACATTTGTCTACACGCCTTTCTGTGAACATATGTTTTCATTTCTCCTGGTAAATATTCAGAGTAGGATTGTTGGGTGTACCTTTAACTTTATAAAGAAATCGCCAAGTTGTTCTCCACGGTGTTTGCACAACGGTGTCTCCTACCAGCAATGCAGGAGAGGCCCATGGCTCTAATCTTTGCCAACACTGGCTTTGGACTCGGTATGTCTTTTTCTTTTTAGACATTCTAATGGACGTAGCGTGTAGTGGTTTCTTTTGGGCTTTTAATTTGCATTTCCCTGATAGCTAATAATATTGAGTATCTTTTCATGTGCTAATTGGCCTTATATAGCATCTTGTATGAAGTGTCTCTTCAAATATTTCACTGGTTTTTTATTGAATTGTTTCTTATTAAGTCCTAAGAGTTCTTCAATACCGTGGATACGAGCACTTCTGCTGTGTCTATTGCAGATACAGCCATGTGACCAGCACCATGGAAGGACTATCACTTCCTCAACTACCTTGGCATGTTTGTCAAAAATCAGTTATCTGCATATATGTGGGCCTATTTCTGGACCTTCTGTTCTGTTTCTTTGATCTGTATGTCTAGTCACACACCAACACCAGATGTCTTAATTCCTATAGCTTTATAGTCAGTCTTAAAAATAGGTAATATAAATCCTTCAACTTGGCTCTTCTATTTCAAAGCTGTTTCTCTCAGCAACATCTTGTAGTTATCACTGTTCATGTTCTATATATCTTGTTCAACTTGACCCTAAGTATCTCGTGGTTTTCGACGCTGCTGTAAAGGGTGCTGTTCCTTCAGAGTTCATTAAATGTTTTAATAGGACTTTGTCCCTGTTTTTAGTCATTAACCAAAGTACTGGGCAGAGGGCATCTGCTGTCCAAAAGTTCTCTTGAAACTACCCGAAGGAAAGCATGCATGGATGGAAATGCGAGCTTCCCCTAGGAGGAAGTCCTCAAACAGATGTGGGCCGAGATCAGAGAGAATCCTGAAAGGTAATTTAACTGAGTTCAAATCCAGTTAGTCTGGCTCCGTGGGAGAGTAATGAAATGTCTTTGAATAGCTGCTCACAAAGTTGGAGGGGCAGGGAAGAACACAGTCTTACCGTTAAGCTTCTCAGAAATTCCTTTGCGCTTTCTCAGACTCTTCAAAGATTCTGATGATCAATCCTCAAGGATTTGTCCTCCCTCCTCTTCCTGCTCCAATAATGGCTGTGATCTGGAACCAACTTATTGATGGGAGAACAGTGTATCTCTCAGAGTGTGGTGGTGGAAAATAGTTCTGAATGATATGGGTCATTTGGAAGATGGGTACTTAGTGTACCCCGAAGAAAAGTCATTCTGAACCTGTAATTCCTGCCCTGAAGCTATTGTTTTCTACAATTTGCAACTGGTTCTGGTGGGAATACTTCAGTTCCAGTGGAAATGCCCCAGAGGTGGTACCCTGCGTAAGTCATTGTGAAACAGTGAACACATGAACCAACAAATGATTTTGAAAGAACCGTAACCTTAGAAACAGTCCATAATGCCCTGTGGATATGGTCTGGGGGCTTTTGGTGGGATGGGCTGTGAAGACAAGGGAGACAGCGGTAAACTCTGGAGAGTTCATGCAGCACCAAAAGCGTTCCAAATACACACGGTAGGGAACAAAGCAAAGAGAGACCAGGTGGAGAATCAAAAACACCTGCCTTCTGTCCACCTGCGGTGGCAATGACACTGGCCAGGATGACCCAGAGCTGCTACCTCTAAGCGGGAGCTGCAGGGCTGGACCTGCTTACCAGTTAATGGCATACAGGAACATGCACACAGACTGTCTGAAGATTCCTCTGCATTAGCCTAATGAGAAGCAAAAGAACCTTTTTATCTGAGAATGTGAACCCTCTTTACATTATCAGGCCCAGAGAGGCATTAAAATGAGATAGAAGTCACATCTCACCCCTCCCCTTGAGGTAAGTAATCATTTCAAAGCCACCTGCTATACGACTCTAGACTGAGTGTCACCACTAAGCCCCCCCACACTAACCTAACAGTGCCATACGCGGGGCACTGTGACTCGCACCCTACAACTCAACTCTGTATACAGCCCATCACTAATCAGTGCTGCTTCTGCAAACCAATGCAAATGCCTGAAAAACAACCATTGTAATCACCTCCTTCCTGATTCGTCTTTTTTTCTTTAAAAACTCGAGCCTCTCCCTTGTTCTCTGGAGTACTTCCCAGTGTCTCTTGGGCTGCAGTCCTCAATCTTGGCCCAAATAAACCCTCTATACTAATTTTGCTTCAGTTTCCTTCTTTTGGTCAATACTGACAAACTCCTACTCATCCTCCTAAGCTCATCTCAAAAAGCACTTAATCTGTGGAATCCATTCCCAGTTTCCTGCATTTGAGCTACTTCCCCTGGCTGCTTATCCAGAACTCGATTTTTGTGTTTTCTAGGATAAATCATAGCTATTTTGTTCATGTGTCTCCCTCTTCCCCTACTATTCGGGAGGCAATCTGCTTCAATTATCAATCTTCATCGGCACCTCAAATTTTGCCTCTGAGCTTCATTCTCCTAAACCCACCTGCCTTTTCTGACGTCGTTATTTGGGTCCATCAAAGGGACTTCGAACGCGAAGCATCCAAGTCTGAACTCACAACATCTCTCTTTCCCAGTGTTTGCTCTGCTCGGTGAAGAGCTTCTCCGTTTCTCTAGTTGAACAAGACGGAGATGCGCCGCCATCCTCGACACCCGCGTCTCCCTGCCCACATCAGCCGGTCATTCACTTCCCACATACAGAACCGTGGAATTTCCGTGCCCGTCCTTTCTTGCTGTCGTCACCCTGCGCCAAGGGTGCAGCGTCGTCTGACTGATCTTCCTGCGTGGGTTCCAGCTGCCTCCAGCACAGTCCCTGATGCAGCCGCCAGCGTGATTCCTGGAAGATGCAAGTCTGATCCACCCCTGCCCTGCCGGTGCCCCTTCAGCACCTTCCTCTGCTCTTGGGGAGAAGACCCACGCCTCTAACATCTCCTACCAAACTCTGCCTGGTCTCGGGCTGCCCACCTCCCCACCCCTTCCTCCCACGTTCTACACTCCACTGTCCAAGCCCCTTTTTCTTTTTTCCTTCTTCTAACATTTTGTTTTGAAACAATTTCAGACGTACAAAAATGTTGCAAAAACAGGACAAAGATTTCCTGTGTACCTTCGCCCGGCGTCTCCAACTATGAACATCTTGCATAACCATGGTACTGTGATCCCAACCAGGAAGTCAACATGGAAACGCAATACTATCAACTAACCCGAGACTTGTCTGAATTTCACAAGTTGGCTCAGGATGCAGCCTACGACTCGTCATTGCATGTCGCTGTCCTGTCTCCTTACTCTTCTTCCACTTGGAGCATTAGCTCAGTCTGCTTTTGTTGTTCATAACCTTGACGATGTTGAAAAACACAGGCCACTTTTCCAGTAGTGTCACTCTCAGCTTGGGTTTGCCTGATGTTTTCTCATGTTTAAAGTAAGGTTACACATGTTTCTGGAAGAATATCAGCACAGTGACGCTGTGTTTGTCTCAGTGCATTGTATCAGGAGTCACGTGGTACTAACGTGTCTCGTTGCTGGTGCTGCTAAGTGAACTTTGATCCCTTGGTTAGGATGGTGCCTGCAAGCGTCTGTGCTGTAAAGTTACTCTTTTTGTTGAGGTAGGGAAGATATTTCGAATCTATGTAATTATTCTGTTTCTCATTGTACTTTTATCCACTGATTTTAGCATCCATTGATGATTCTTGCATGCAATAATTATTACCGTGGTGCTTGCCAAATGGTGATTTTCTATTTAAGTCATTTATTCATAGGTATTCTGTAATGAATAGCTTTCCTTCCTTTTTAATTCATTATTCAATTATCTAATATCATTGTGGACTTGTGGATATTTATTTTATTCTATAGATTATAATCTATTTCTATCACTATATATTTTGATGGTTCAAACTGTCCCAAATTGTGGACTTGCCCTTTTTCATTGCCCTAAGTGCAATCTGCCCTAAGGCCTTCAGACATGCTGTTCCCTTAGCCTAGAATAATCTTCTAACTCCGTCCATCGCCCTAATTCTTTGTGCAGTGAATCGCTTTACAGCTTTAAGATTTCAGCTCCAGTGTTGAATCTTCAGGGGAGGCTTCCCTGAGCCTCCCAGAAGTGGGAGGGGCCCACTATTACAGTAGGGTCAGGGCCCCTAGTACAAGCTTTCATAGCACTATTTACTTTTTTTTCATAGCACTTTACATATTTTGAAATTAAGCACTTCTTGTGTGAACATTTTTAAAGGAAGGGGTTGTATCTGTTTTAGACTAGCACATTAATAAGCATTCAATAAATTATTCAGATTGAATAATGAATGAATAAGCTTAATACGTGAAAGTCGACAGGCTGAGATCTTTGCAGAATGATGCCAGCCTGCTGACTCATTTTTATGCCAAGAGAAGGTTTCCTCCAGCACATCTACTAGATTCAGATGAGATGTGGTTGGCAGACAGTTTGACAAGGTGAAGACTCATTTAAAAAAATTCACTAAATTCTCATTCAGTGACGTAGTCTGGCCTAATGCCAGGGTGGTATTTCCTGGATGGTCTCAGTTCCATGCAGGTTATTTTATTTTATTTTTCTTTGTTTCTTGCAAAGTCAAAAAAGCCATTTTCTTCCATATCTCATGTTTGACCTCTCATAGCTCTTATGAGGAATGATTTGAAAATTTGATGCTGGGCTGTGGGGATGCAAAACAGGCTGCAGAGCTCCGCAAACTCCACTGTTCTCGGGCTGACTGTCTGCCATGTTTTCTTCCCTTAGAACATGGCAAGTGACATATTTAGAAGCTAGATGTTAAAGTTTACCCAAACCCTTAGAATCAGTTCCACACTCTATTCAAACAGGATTCTCACTGAGCAGACTTCATTTTCAATTTGGAAACTTTAAATGCCATGGTTTTCTGATATTTGAAGACAGAAAGGAGGGACCATAAAGATAGCAGGCCTGCATTTAGGCAGTCTGAACGTGATGCCTCCTGGGTGGCATCCTGAATTATTTTCTCAAACTGCTTGTGAGGGTTCTCAGGTGGCTGTGAAGATTCCAGAGAAAACTCTCCTCACAGGTGAGGGCAGCTAAGTGTGTCCGTGACCCAGAACAAAGGCCGTGCCAGATCTTGGGGTTTTCAACCATCTGAGTCTGCCAGAGTTAGGAAAGGAATACAAGGAATATTACTCGGTAAAAGGATGGATTTCTCTAAGCAAAGTCCTAAGAGAAGCAACCTCCTCTCTCTCAACTTTGCTTGGAGTGTTACCTGACCATAAACAATCACATGTGTCAGGAAGTATGGAGGGTCTGAGATTTTATGCTAGTTGCAAGCTAACACAGTAGCCTGCTACAGTTTCACGAATGCTGGCAGGAGACAGGTGACTCCTGGGTCAGAGACAAAGGACAGTTTATTACGCACAGCAATAGCCATACCCAGAGCATAAGAATTTTTGCACCGCACGCATCGGTTCCCACAGGACAGTGACAGCTGCACACACAGTGAGTTGCACTGCAGGAGAGGACCCCTGCACTTAGCAAGGAACCCAAGTCTTTTATAAGGGGCACGGAGCATGCCTCTTCTGTCCTGGAGGGAGACATTGTCTTTACCACACTGGACAGTGAGGGTGCCTACCTTTGCTTCAGGAGAGGAATGCTGTCTCCACCTTCCAAAGTGGTAGGCAAACTTGCTCTTTGTTCTGGAGGATACACTATCTCTATCCTCCAAGGCGATCTGCTATATAAACATCTTGGAAAATATAATTTGGCACAAAAGGCAGTTGGTGCATTGATCACAAAATGTGCAGAAACACATGAGAACCATGGGGATTTGTACTCCCATGGCACATTTTCCCCTTTCTCCTCTGGTCAAAGCCCTACTGTGTGCATGTGTGTGTGTACTGAAATGCTCTGATCTCTTAATACATTTATCTGTTTTCATGTGGCAATCTGCACTTGTACACATCCTTAGACAAGTGCCAGTAGGTACAACTGCCTAGGAATAAAGTCATTTTGTGACTGTGGGTAGATGGAAGGAGCCTTCGCCACTTCTGCTTTTTCATATCCACAGGGACTAGAGATGACCTGTGACTACAGGCCCAGAACACTGCAGACACGCACTAGATGTCAGCCACTGCGTCAGTCAAAAGATACTAGGCTTTTGCTGTGGTAACAAATTATGTCAAAATATCAAAGTGTGCTTTGTTCTTTACCATGCTACTTGCTCATTGCAAGTAGCTCTTTTTGACTTTGTCCTCCCCTAGGGCCCAGCCTGACAGAGGGTATTGCTGGCCCCTGCGAGAGGAAAGGAGCTCTTTGCAGAAACTAGCACAGGCCATGAAACGCTCTGGCCCAGAAGTCACCCATGTCGCCTCTCTGTTGCAGCCCATTGGCTAGCTCCGGAGGCATGGCCCCAGCAGGGCAGCCGAGAAGTACGATGCCACCGTGTGCCCAGAGACACAGAACGTGGGGGGAACAGCAGGATGGTTACTGTAGCTTTTGTTATTATTATTAAAAGTTTTAACAAAAACATGTCCTGTGGCAGAGGACATCCCAATCGCCTCCTTGGCACACTTTCTACTTTTCTTCTCTTTTCTTTTCTTTTCTTTTCTTTTCTTTTCTTTTCTTTTCTTTTCTTTTCTTTTCTTTTCTTCTCTTCTCTTTCTTTTTTTCTTTCTTTTCTTTTCTGTAACAGAACCCCAGTTTTGTTCAGGTCTTCCCATCTCTCCCCTTAAAGTCAGCAGCCTCAGGGGAACATGACCAACACCCTCAACTCCAGGGCTAGGCCTAGCTGGTCAACGGCAGTGTCATCTCGCTGTCTGATGATCAGTTTAGGGACAAGCACCTGTGACTCAGGCGATGGCACACGCAAAAGAGGCTTCATTCAAGTTCCTGTAGGCTAAGGGGGAATTTCTTTCTCTGCCTTCTTAACGACCTTCCAGAATTGACTTTTCTTTCTTCTTGTAGACATTGCCAAGCACAGACATAAGGCCTAGGACCAGCTGTAGCCCTCTTGTCACCAGACTGAGGAAGAAGCTCACAAAAAGAGCCCAGGGGGAAAACAGACCTGGCACCACCGGACTGAGAGAATCCTGACACGCCCTAGACTTCCTGTCATGGAGTCTCACTCTGGAAGCCAGCATGAACAGGATTTTGTTACTTTTCGCTGGAAGCCACCTAACACTACTATCTTCTTGATAACTTTGGGAAAGTGGTGGGGGAGGCGCAGTGCTGGAACAAGTAGTGCTGCAGGTGGCAGGAACCCAGCAGTGGCCACAATCCAAAAGTGTACATGATGTCTAAGGTTCGCCACCAAACCTATCCTCCTCCATCCCCGCAATCTGAGCCTCAAGCCCTGGCAACATGGGCATTTTGCTGGCTGGCTTTGCAGCTGCGGTCTCAATCTCTTAGAAAAGATCTATTACACTGTCTGGAAGAAAGCATCATTCTTAAGACCTATGATTAACCCCAGATCTTGATCTGCAGCACAGATTTCCTGCTGGTTTTCTTTGAGCCCTCTTGAGGGATGTGCTTGTAGGGCTTAACGGCAACTTCTAGGTCAAGGTCATAAGATCTTCCTGTAATTTGTCTGCAAACCTCTAGTTCTCTCAGCTGAGCTATCGCACACAGATGGGTCCAAGCAGGGGAGGGAAGCCCTTTCGACTTCCATAAGGTCAAGCCTTGTGATCCTCTTGGGTGGATTCTGACGAACCTTATGTCATAACTAAGCAAGTCCGTTGGCTTTAATTTTCTGGAGTTAGGTTTCTTTACGCCTTTTCTTCTGTTATCTACTCCAAGGCATATCAGGTTAGGGTCAGAAGGCATATCTTAGATCAGTATCCGCAGCAGGAAAGAACTCGGCAAGGCGCTGACTCTGGTGCCAGCCTTTTATTTCCTGTGTTATTCTAGTTTATACCGAAAGGGAGGATTACTTATTCTTTTATCCTGCCACATTAAATAAAATCCTGGTTTATAGGTAGGCACGTTTTTATAAAGAAGATAAAAGGGCTGTTTTTAATAAACAGGGGGGAACTGATAAGAAAAGTCACCTCTCTGCGGTAGCTCAGTGAAAGAACAAAAACAGGAGGATCTTCAGGGGGGGAAGGATTATTATCCTCCGTATGATCAACAGCCAGCTGTTCGCTGTCTCACCCAGAAATAGAAGTGGAGGAAACGGGCTTCACTTGCAGCATATGGCTTTGGCTTACACTCGGCTTGAGAAGAAGTTCGGGAAACTCAAAACAGCACAGATCGTTGTCCGCGACAGTAACACACCTCTGTTGCAGTGAGTGCCAGTGTGGGAGAGTGTACCATTTCCGGGGGTCACTAAAAGGAATGAGACCAGCTCTCACCTGTCTTTAAAACAGGAATAATCCCACTCGACCAGTGCTGCAGCAAGTAAGGCTGGTATGTGCCAGGTCACACAGGTGGCTCTGTGCTGGCATAGACATGAATGCCTACTACCTGAAGCAAATGACGAATGGAACAAGACCCCGGAAATGCCAGAACCACTTCCTGAGGCTTTCGCTCTACCTTTCCACCTTTCTTTACCATCTCACTTTTACTTACCTGTCACAGCTGAGCCCCTTGCAGGTGGCCCCAGACATGCTTCCTTGAGTGCTTTGCACAGGGCTGTGCAGAGCAGCTGTGGGTTCCGCTGCTGGTGGGTAGCGGGAACATTAGCTAAGCAAGTCTAGGGACTCTGGGCACTGCTTAGAAAGCAAACCCAGGGCACATGGCAAATTTCCTTTCAGCCGGAGCAGTGGAGGTCAGCTGTCAAAAACTGACAGTCTATTAGGAAAAGTAACATTTAAATATAACGTGGACATCCTCAGACTTCATCTGTTGGTGACTGTGAGTAATATCCATTTCCTTTGTTATCTCAAAGAAGCCAGGCTATAACTTTCTGCTAGTGTTTTGTATAGGGCCTAAAGATCTCAGTGAGAATTTGTTGCAACACACAAGAAAAAGGCTTGTGATGAGGCGTGAAGAGACGTCCCAGCACCCACAGACTGGTGACCACATTGAAAAAGTCTGAAGAGGCTTTTGTTCAAATAGCTGACTCAGGGAGGGGACGATGGCCAAAGTTTTAATTTATAGTAACTAAGAAAAGTCAATATTTATTAATCACTTACTATGTTTGAGGTGTTGAGAAGGAGGTACTATTCTTATCTCTAGTTTATAGATGATTAATACATATTATATTAATAGATTAAGTAACTGGCCCGAAATAACACAGCTTTGGATACAAGCAGGCTGGCTCTGCAAACCTCAGAGGCTGGAGAAGCAGATATGCGATGGTGCTAAACTAGAACAGTCAGGAAGGAGGAGGTGGCAGGTGAGGCAGAATAGGCAGAAGCCAAGTCCAGGTGCAGGGAAAGGCTCCTTCACGATGAAGCCTGTACTTTATGGACCCAGTGGCTAAATCCCTGTGACAGGCTCTTTGGCCATCTCTTACTATGAGGGCCTGAAAGAGTCTTCTGTTACTTAGGGTGTGCTTTTTATAACACTGTTTAGAACACTGTTTTTTTAATAACACTGTTTATAACACTGACCAAGAATGATATGGTTCCCCAATTCAGTAGAGTCTGATCCACATTCAGCCACTTTCCTCGGAGGATGAAGTTTGTTATCAGTTTTAATAACCAGAAGAAAGTTGGTAGTGCCAAAAGAGGCAGCGGCATAAAGGAAATAACTGCTTGGTCTCCTATAACAGCTACTTTGAAGGAGATCAGCGACTTTTGCTAAATTAGTTGTGTTCTATCTATATTTTTAATTTTTATTAAAACCTTTGGTTATATATGCATCTTGGTAACCAAACTACTGTAAGTTGCCAAGGTATTAAAGAAAAGTTTATTGGTTATAAAATTAGGCAGGACAAGGAGTGGAAGATGAAATATGGCTGTCTTAGTTCATTTTGTGTTGCTATAACAGAATACCTGAGACCGGCCAACATATAAAGAAGAGATGTTTACTTGGCTTATGATTCTGGTGGCTGTAAAGTCCAATATTGGGCAGCTGCATCTGGTGAGGGGCTCAGGCTGTTTCCATTCATAGCAGAAGGTGGAAGAAGGGAAGGCACAGGCAAAGGCATCATATGGTGAGAGAGGAAGCAAGGGAGAGAAACTGAGGAAGCTAGACTCTTTAACAACTGGCTCTTATTGGAACTAATCCATCCCCATGAGAGAAAGAATCACTTGCTCCCACAGGAGGACATTAATTTATTCATGAGGGATGTACTCTTATGACCCAAATACCTCCCACTAGGCCCCACCTCCCAACACCATCACACTGGGGATCAAATCTCAACATGAGTTTTGATGGGAACAAACCATATTCAAACCACAGCAATAGCCAAAGAATCTTCTTTGTATTTAGGAAAAAAATGCTCAACTGACACCCATCTAATTTAGTTTCAATGGCTGAGACATGGCCAATGTTATAAATAATATCAAAGAATATTTCAGCCTCCAGGAATTTTTCAAAACAACTTTTTTTTTTTTTGCCAACTCATCCTGGGTTGGTTTTTTCCCCCCAAAATCTCAGGAAGAAGAATAATCTGGAACCCATTCTAAAGTTTTGTTAAAACTCAAGCTTGCCACGGTTTGATTTCTTTCAAATTTTGTCCATCTTCCAAATCTAAAATATAATTCTATAATAATATTCATGGCCAAGTGTATTTCTATTTAAAAGTAGAATAGGAAAGTTGTCTTTTAGAATTTCTTTTCTAATTTTGGCTGCCTCTTGTCCACCCCATTCATGTTCTTTTTTAAAAAAAATCTCATCCATGATGAGATTAAAAAACTCACCCCGGCCCATGTTTCAGTTCTTTTAATCTGCTCAGACCATAATAACTCAAGCAATGAAAAAAGAAATAGTAGCAATAATATATATTTTTCATTTACGTGGCAACCTTCTTTTACAGATTCTAAGTTTTAGACTAGGGAGTGAGACCACTGCCTTCTAAATATCTGTGGGCTGGATCTAGGCTCCTTGGTTAGAACACTCACTGTGGATGGGAATACTTGGCACAACTGTCAAGGTCAGCGTTTTCTAAGGGCTGCTTGTTGATCTCCTTTGTTGCACAACCTTATTTGGTTTCTGCCCCTCTCAATAGGCCTCCCAGAGTAGGGACCATCAGAGATTAGAAGGCTCAGCCTCTCAGCTGAACAAAACGCAGCTGAACACATTGTTTTGAGATCTTCAGATCACTCTGGGCTTCTCACAGCCCCAACTTGAACACAGAGAAAGCAGTACTCTCATTTCAGCGAAGGTTAGCTCAGTAATATCCTTTAATCTAGGAATACTCGTGATAGAAACTGGGTTAAGAAATCCCTGTACCTCCTGCTCCCATTTGGGAAGCTCAGGGAACGGCAGCTGTGTCTGGCAGCAAACCAGGCCCCGCCTCTCTTCTGTATCTGTGACATCATTTCTTCTTGCTACCCAAGAGACTCTGGCCGAGGGGAATTCCCATGCCCATCCTGCACCATGCTCACCACCTCCAGGCCATGAAAATCTCACGTGGCACCTACTGTTCACAGATGGAGCACTGTGTTTAACTCTGCCAACTCCTTGATAAAAAGCCTGGCCCAGAGGATCTCTCTCCAGAAAGTGTTCCTTGCTGTCTGCACCCCTTCCCAGCATCTCTGTCAATCTGTGTTCTCCGGGGAGCACAGCTCCAGCACTACCTAAGGCAGCTGTGGCTCCAACCTTTGAACCATGACCCACTGGAACAAATACATTTGAGGACACAAAAACCTGTACACACACACACCTCATAAAGATCATGAGCTGAAACAGAAGTTGCATGAAAACAATACTAATATTTAGGATATACTTTAGTCTTTTTACTTCTAATTCTGTTTCATCAAAAAACAGAAAATAAGAAGCTGGTCTTTACCCACAAATTGATTTCAGGATCAGAGTTTGAAAAACTCTGTCTAAGGAACCCTGAATATTTAGGATTCATAGAAGCTAATTACAGATTCTAAAGGATCAATCTATAGTGTAACCGGGAGGTGATTTAAAGGATAATGCTCACAATGTATTATCAAAAAAGTGAAGATTGCTCCAAATAAGGCATTTGCAAACAAATGCTAAATTTGACCAGATCCTCTGAATTTCTAAGAATTCATTCATTCATTAAAGCAAATATGCACAGACACACACACATATATATAAATTTTTTGGAGCATCAAGTTCAATCTTAAAACTTACAAAAATGAATAGGGTCCTTGTCAGGAGCTCATGGTTTAATGCAGCATATAGTTCATATAGTTTTCCTGAAGCACCCAGGACAGCCATTGAGAGGTGTTCAGAAGGGCAGCAGGTCACCAGGTTTCTGCTTCAGAAAGATCACTGGAGATGTGGTGTGGGGGACACTGGCTGAGGTGCCAGGCTAGAGCACGGGTCGGTCAGGAGCCAGAGGAGAAACAGTACAAAGGCCTGGCCCGAGGCAGAGGTGCTGGGAGTTGGGGAGAGGGAGGCCTCTGAGAGGCATTGGGGTCCCACTAGCAGGTGGACTGAAGCAGGTGACATGAGAAGAGTGAGGCAGAGGGTCATGTCTCTGCTGGTGCCCAGGTGTCCAGCAGGCACGACCAGGGTGGCGTTTGTGCCATCTTCTAAGATGGGAAATGCAAGGGGGACGAGTTCAATTACGGACAAACGTCCGCACTGAGTTTGGAGCGCCTGTGTTGGCCCGATAGCTGCTTGGACCTGTGGCTCGGGCAGAGGCCTGGCTGTGTCAGAAGTCAAGGGCAGGATGAAGCCACAGAGGGAAGATACGGCGCAGGACCAGCAGAGCACGGGGGTGAGACCCTGGGAGAGCCGCACATGAAGGGAGATTACTGATTTGCTGAAGATCAGTTTCCAGGTGCCCCTGATTAGTGTGTGGTCGGCACAGCAGCCTTCATCGGGCCTCCTTCCTGCCTACCCGGCTGTGAAAGCCGTCAGCGCTCCCACGGCCGGCAGGAGGAAGAAGAGCCTTGGATGCGTGTTTCACCGCAGTCCCTGCTTGGAAGCCTTGTATGAGTCCACAGCTCAGCCTAGGGTGCAGGGACGGGCTGGAAAAGAGACTGGGGAGCAGAAACTCAATTGCTCTTCCAGTGTCTTCGGAGCAGGGAAGCTCACAGCTGTGGGCTGAATTGTGTCTCCCCGCAAATTCATATGTTGAATTCCTAAGCCCCCAGTACCTCAGCATGTGACTGTATTTGGAGATAGGGTCTTTAAAGAGGTGATTAAGTTAAAATGCGGCCGTTAGGGTCGCCCTAATCCAATAGGCCTGGTGTCCTCAGAAGAGGAGATTGGGACGCTGGCACACACAGACTGATGACGCAAGGAAAGGACAGCCACCCGCAAGCAAAGGCAGGAGGCCTCAGAAGAAACCACTCTGCCACACCTTGATCTCCAGAACAAACTTCAGGCTCCTGAAGCCCGAGAAAGTACGTCTCTGTTGTTTAAGCCAGCCAGTCTTTGGTCGTTTGTCATGGCAGCCCCAGCAAACGAATACACCCACTTTTCTCTTTCTGATGGGCGCTGGTCTCGGAGAGGCGTGGTGCCTGTCGGGGAGGAAACGTGCAGCAGCCTGACGCCCGGAGGAAGAGCAGCTGGAGGGAAGTCGAACGTGAACACTGCCTACCAAAACAGGCCACATCTCTTACACGTTTAAATTTACCTCCTGCTCTGCGTTTACCAAGTACTTTCACAAGCCTTAACCCATCTAATCGGGACGGCCCCCACCGTCCCCTGGCATCTATTAGGAATGCAAATTGTCGGTCCCCAAGGAAGACTTCGGACAGATTCGGACACTGGAGCCGGTGGGTGGGAAAAGGGGTCAATAATTGTATTTTCACAAATTTTGGGGATTCTGATGTAGCTGTAGGGTACGGGCCTGTCGAGACAGGTGGTTGTGGAGGGATGTGGCCTTTTCACACGTGCCAGTGGCCAGGAAGGCCGGTCTCCCTGGCAGCGGGCCCGGAGCCTCTCAGGCGCAGCCTTCGCACAGGTCGCCAGGCTCTGCGCCCAAAGGCCTGGGCGCGCCCAGAGGCCGCTGGGGGCTGGAAGGTGAGCAGCGCCCTCTCGGCTCCGGACAGCGGCGGGCGGTGGCGCGCGGGAGCTGGCGACAGCCGGGAGCCCCGGGACCGCCGGGCGCGTGCGCGTGCGCGCGTTCCCGGGCCCGGCCCGGCCGGGAGCGCGCCGAGGGGGTGGGTCGCGCCTGCCCCGCCGGCCTGGCGCGCCGTCCGAGCCACTCAGAGCGCCCGGCGGCCGACACCCGGGGCCTGCAATTAATACCCGGCGCCCGCCCTCCCCGGGACTCGCGCGCCGGTTCTCGGGGAAGGCGGCGCCGGCTCCGCCACCAGCTCTGCTCGGGCAGCTCGGCGACTGGGGGCCGAGCCGACGACGCTCCGGGCCCCCACCCAAGAGCCGGCCTGAGCGGGGGACTGTGCCGGCCCGCCGAGGTCCCGCGCGAGGGTGCGCTGCGGCCCGCGCCGTCGCGGCCGCGGGAACGGCAGGTGGGCTCGGCGGGAGCGCGCGGGAAGGTGAGTGGGGCCGCGCAGGGGGCGCGTGGGGACGCGCGAGGCGGCTCATCGCGTGGGGCTCTCCTCTCCCCTCCTCCTGGCCCCTCCGGAGTTTCTCCAGGACCCGGGGAGGCCAAGAGGCTGATCCGCCGCAGTGTGTGCTCGGGCGAGAGCGAGTCAGTCGGCAGCCTCTGCCAGGCGGGTGAGCGCCACGCCGGCCCGGCCTCCCGCCCCATCCCCGGGGCTGCGACTGCGCCAAGGAGCTCGCCCCAAGCCCCTTCCTGGCCCTGGGACCTGGGGGCGTGACAGGCCACCGCCCTCCGTTCTGTGCCTTTAATTCGGGCTGGGGAGAGCTACGCAGACACGGGACACAAACTTCGTTTCAAACGCACCAAAAACTGCCTTTCCAGTGTTTTAAAACAGGAGAGGCTTATGCCGACTCCTCGCAGTTTCCTGGGGTGGGACACTCGGGGGCCGGCTGGCCCGCCTGGCCCTCTAGTGGGGCGACTCGGGGCGCCTCCTTGTCCCGGGACGCGGGGACAGCTCTGGTGTCGTCCTCCCGGGAGTCTGTCCCGGAACGTCTCCGCGCCCTGGCCCTTGCTGGGGAAGGCGGTGACCCGCGGTGGGAGGCGCGGGGGCCCCCGCCCTCTGCTGGCTGCGCGCTGGCGGGACGGTGCCCTGCTGGTGGCCCGGCAGAGGGCGCCGGCTCCGGGGCGCCGCGCGGCCGGCGGAGGGAGGGGACTTGCGGGCGCCTCCAGGTGAGCAGAGAGAACCTGCCCGAGGGCCCGAGCCCCGCGCTGCGGGAAGGGGCGGGGCGGGGCGGCGGCTAGGAGTCCCGGCGCCGAGCGCGCGCGGCGGGCAGCGGCGGTTCTGCCACGCGGAGGTGGGAAGGCGTGGGGAGGTGGGCGTGCCCGTCGCGCGGGGGCCGAGGATCGGGCGCGGCCGCGTGGGCTGAGGCCGGCGGAGGGACTAGGACGCGCCCCGCGCGCCTCTCTCGGGGGCGGGAGGTGCGGTCAGTGGACTCAGCTCCAGGCGCTCCTGCCAGGGGCGGCGGGGCCCGGGGACTGCCTGCGGGGAGGGGGCGGCGGATCCCCGGGCAGCTGCGACGGGGCGCGGCGGGCGGCGCGCGGGGTCCCCGAGCGGTAACAAAGGCGCTGCGCGGCCGCCGCTTCCACCCACTTCCGTCCCCGGCGCGCGCCGCCGGCAGGAGCGGGCCGGGCCGGAGCTGCTCTGCGCGGACTTTCGGGAAGTTGGCACGGCGGCCCGTTACGCGGGAGGAGGGCGGGGAGCCGGGCGGCCCGGGGAGGGGCGCGCGAGCGTTCGGAACTACGACATCACCAGTTCCCTCTCCGGATCGGAGCCGCAAGTGGCTAGGGCGGCAGCGGCTCCCGCGCCCTCCTCCGGTCCCGGGCCCGCGCCTTCGCAGGGCCCAGCGGTGTGAGCCCCGCGCGTGGCACGCCCTGCCCGCCTGCCTGCCCACGCCCTCCCTGCAGTTTCTGCGCGCGTGCGGGCTCCCGAAGGGCGTGGCATGGTCCCCGGTGACAGCCGGCAGCCCCCCGCGCCCGGAGTGGCGCTCCTGAAGGCGGCAATTGCATTACTGACTGTGAGCGAGCGGCGGGGAGGCTCGGGTCCCGCCGCCATCTGGGCCAGGTGCGGGGTAAGCGCTTAGGCGTAGGCACTACCCCCTCGCGAAGTCTGACACTTAATTGCAATGGGAAGTTCTGCTGCAGGGGACAGGCAGCTGGGGAAATTAAAGGAGCTCCTGTCCCCAGTCCCAGCCCCTCCCCAAGGCTGTGGTAACTGAGTGCAAACCCAGCATAGGCACAAGTACTGTCGTGGAAGTGTCAGGACTGCATCTCTGCTGCGCGCCAGGCGGCTGTTCCCGGGATCGGACAGGACGGGAGGAGGCGCTGGCCGGTGAGACACCCCAGCACCCAGTGATCAATGGATGGAATTCGCGTCTTCACATCCTGCCTTATCTGCCTCCACCCCCTTCTGTTTTAAGGAAGCGGTAGGAACCAGTTTTTTGAATTGCTAATGTATGAGAGAATCTTGCACACTGTGGAGGGATCGTCCCATTTCTCTTTTAAACCTTACAGTCTCCTCCCAGGAGGTTGTTTCTGTTTTACAGACGAGGAAACTGAGGCTTGAAGTCAACAGGTCCAAGAAAGTCTGTCCAACGAGGGCTGTTGATTCCTCCCAGTTTCTTTGGCAAAGGCTGTTAGGGAAGAGTTGTTTATGGGTCTCCAGGCATGCGCTGTAACCCTAGGCTCGGGTTCCAGTATGTTAGGCATTAGGGTTTGATTGACTTTTCACATATTGCTGGCTTCTGCTGGTGACAGTGCCTCAGCCCATTCTTATTTAAAACTTAAGGTATATGAAGAGAGCTAAGGCTTCTTCCAAAAAACTTTAGCATTATATGATAGTTCCAAAGAGAGTCAGAAATAGCTGTCCTTTGCTTTACCTGGTGTCTTATTAGGCAGGTGGGCCTGGAGCCAGGAACTCTACCCAGTGTGGAGCTCTGTTGGCCTTCCTGCTGCAAGGAGCTGCAGTGCCCACCCTGTTGAAGCTGTGTGTGATTTCGGCACTGTGCTCAGTGTGTGTTTAAAGTTAAGTGAGTCTACTTTGGAAGTAACTGCCAACCTTGCTGACTGATAAGTTAAAACCTCCACATTTCTTTTAGGGATCTAAGAATATGGTTTTATCCACATACCTGTGTGCATCATTGAGCACAAGTTTACTGTATAGGACCTTGGTATTGTCCTGAATGTACTTAAAGCATATTGCCTTAAAGAAAGATGTTTGAAACTCTGGAATGACAGTGGACTCAGAACGTCCCAGGTAGAAATAGCCAGGCCAGCTTCCGAAGTCGGAATGGCTGGGTTCAAAGGCTGCCCTCACCGTTTACTACCTTGAGTAATTGTTCAGACTCTCTGAGCTTCACTTTCCTTTTTAACAGCAGAAATAATAGTAGTGCCTCCTGGTTTCAAGCTATGAGGATTCCTGCCTTGGATAATCATAGAAGATACTTAACGCAGCACCTAGCCCTGCCATATGGTTGTTGTTCAACAAATGTTAGCTAATGATGATGTTTAAGAACAGAATCCTGCCTTCTTCCCTTCCTCCCCTCATCCACAGAGGAGAAGCAGTTGATAGTTTTCTTGAACTCACTATTCTTTGTCACTACGGCAGTGAGTGCTTCCTCCTTGTCAGCAAGCTGGGCGTGGCGTGGGGGAAGGTTGGTAGCGATGGAGAGCTTCATCCAGTTGCCCAAGGAATTTACAAGGGTTTCCAGAACTGCAGAGCTTTTCTCCCGGTTTTACTGCTGTGTAATTTTGTGGCTTCCCTCCAGTCATTTCCCTTTCCTTTAAATTTAAAGACAGTGTCTAATGGCCAAGATGATAGAACTTTAAAAAAAAAAAAAGCCCCAAACTCAACAAACTGGAGAAAAGGAAGCAAGTATTCTTTTTTCTCATTCAGCAGCCATGTGTAGCACTAAAGAAACATGTCTGCTTCTGTGACAAGCTGTGCTGGCCCCAATCTGGGAAGACAGACCATTTCTGTGGAAAGTAGAATATTTTCTGAGAGTCTGTTCAAAGGTGAGCCACCAAGTTCGTAGAAGAGGAAGGAGAGTTTGAGACATGCCATTTCAAAAATATTTGCTCAAATACGGTAAACTGTATATGATGTGAACATGGCTAAACTAGCTTTTAGAAAAGGTGACAGCATGAAGTATAAACCAGTTCAGCCGAAGAATTTGCAACCAGGATAGCTATTTCATATATTACAAAACTTGGAAGATTTTCAATTAAGCAATTAGAAATAGAGAAATAGTTTTATTATACTATATTAGATCTTTCTTGTTATGTTACAGTTCTTGATTTTGTTTTGCTTTTATCTTTTAAACAATTGGTTATGGACTAAAGTTCTATAAAGAAACCTTATAATGGCACTAAACACCACTTGTTGGTGATGGTGTAGTTACCACAAACATTATCTCCAAGAAGCACACGGATGGGGAGTGCAGGGAGGGATTGTCCGTACGCTGCCACCCCCAACCTTTTTGACACCAGGTACTGTTTTCATGGAAGACAATTTTTCCATGGAGTAGGGAGTGGGGATGGTTTCCAGATGATTCAAGCACATTACATTTATTGTGTACTTTATTTCTATTATTATTACGTTGTAATATATAATGAAATAATTATGCAACTTACCATAGGTTGGGGACCCCTGTATGTAGGTCTTACATTTGGATGTGAAATGAAGCTTTGTCCCCTACTGGAAAATGAGCTGTGTGTGTAACCAATGGACAGTGTGTAAAGGGTTAGGAGCAAGGTCCCTGCCTTTGTGCCTCTCCCTCCGTAGCCACTTGTTGCTCCAACTAGGAAGAAAGAAGCGGCTGCAGGGCATGCGCCAGACCCGCGCTGGGCTGTCGCTTCCATTGTGCGGAAGATGAACAGGCGGCGTTATTTTGGATCACGTAGCAGCTTGTTCAAAAGCATCTTGCATTCCCCAGCTGTTCCACAACTTCTTCGAATATGGGAGAGAACTTGCCAGCTGCCGGGGCAACTGCACTTACATTTGCTGCCTTTGTTCAGTAAACAAGGAAGGTAAAAATCCACGAGCCTTTGTTAAACGGTAGACATTGTAAATAGTCGTATTTGTTTCTGTTATGTCAATGTTATTCCAGATCTAGTCCGTCAGTGGAAAAGGTTTAAAAGAAAATGTCAGAATTAACATTTTTTTCCCAAATAATCCTGTTTTTAGGGTAACCAGCATGTATAGTTTTTCCATACTTAAAATCTTTGCTGCTTTTATATTTCATTGACTAACAAAGGAATGGATCTTATATTAAAAATAAGTGTTATTTTTAAAAAATTGCCATACGAATTAGATTTACTTATATGTATTTTTCTATTGCATGAAATACATAAAAGTTGGTGTGTGTCTCCAGACAATGTGTTTGTATTTTCGGAATGTTATGTGATTTTGCATTTGTTAGAGCTGGAAGGTATTTGCCCACACCCTTTGTCTTATCAGTGAGAAAACTTGAGTTTCCAAGAAGTTGTTACTTATCCAAGGTGATTTGGCCATTTAAGTTAATTCGGCAAAGCTCATGTTGAGTGTTTACAAGGCGACTGGCCTGGGGAACCTATGGAGATGAATAGCTTGGGCTCAGCCCCAGTAGACTCACGGTACAGAGACAACTGATACAGATACCTAACACATGAGGGCTACAGCAAAGGCAGCACCTTTCTTGTTTTGGGAACAGTGTTGTAATCATGTCCGCCCAAATAAAGCCAGAGTAGCAAGTTGATGTGCCAGAAAAAACCGAGGAGGAGAGTCCTGCATACAGGAAGATCGAGGAGACATTATACGGTTTATCAAATTTTGAGTGCACGCACTTAAAAGAGAAGGTTTGTGTGCATGTGGAGCCAAGTGTCCCTACTGAGGTTTCCCTGTCTTCCACCTCCTGCTCCTAAAACATTTTGCCTTGCTAATTATTGTGAATTGTAAATAAATGGCCCTCTAGTAGCTGCAGAATAAATCACAATCCTTTATTGGGAGTCAGTCGGTTTCAATCCCCTTTGTTCTGTAAGAGGTTATAAAATAAACCATAATCATTTGGACATGTGTAAAAGCCTCTGACTCTGAGTCCCATCTGCCTCTTAGGGGCTCTTGTCCTGGAAATGGCTGTTGCTTCAGATGCCCTCGTGACTCACAGTCGCTGACCTGGACCCGCAGTTCAGCCCTTTGATCCCCTCTGAGCTCCGTTTACACGTTCATGTATCTTTCACTTCATGGCTTTTGCATAGTAATCATAGATTGTCACCGTGTTCCAGTTTGCACTTGGTTTTACTGCCACTTTCACTCGAGACACTCAAGAATAGGTTCTTAGGGTTGCTGACCCAGGGTTTCCATTTTGCAGAAGGAGAAACTGAGGCTCCACCATTGAGAAGCTTGCCTGGGCCAGGATTTGAACTAACATCTCCTGACTCAGAATTCAACATTCTCCCTGGCTGGGGGGGGTCACCTTATGATAGCTGGGGTTGTGTCAGTCACCTTCCTGCTGAGGATTCGTTGTACTAGACCTGACACAGCGGTCGTCACCGGGTTTCCCACCAGGGCCTCGCCTGGGGTAAACCTCTCTTCCTTATACGTTTCTGTGCACATTACAGTCGTTCTTTATCCTGTTATGTGTCTGAGTCTTGTCTCTCAAGTACAGTCGCCAGCTTTCTAACCCACGGACCCTCCTTCCTGTTACACACACACACACACACACCACACCCAACACAGTTATGAGACCCGCTATCCTTTTCCAAGGAGAGCAGCTCCTTTCAGAAGCTAGCTACTTTTGCAGCATCAAACTGTTTATTCCTGTTGAATGCTTTGGGATGCTACAGAGTTCTCGATGGAGGTCAGATAGAGGTGGAAGGTCAGAGTTCACCTGTCTCATCTTTTCTGCAGGGGGACTGTTGGAAAATGAGCCAGCTCCGCTTGGTGGTGGTGGCCGTGCTGTCCCCACGGCGTCACACTCCTCAGGGGTTAGAGACTGCAGCCATTTCCCTGCAGGAGGAAGAAGGCGGTGGGCTTTGGGGGTGCCGCTCCTTTGCTCAGGACTGATCTCACGTTCCCAGTGCAGCCACGGTCCTGCTCCCCGGTGCCCTAAGACCCCCCAGACTTTGGTGGCAGTCTCCTCCTCCTAGGACCCTTTGTTTCCTCTTTGGCATTCTGTGCCTCCTGCTCTGGTTCCGGTCTGTTGCTGTCACCCAGCCACCTCCCGGCAGTCCTGGTTTCAAGTGTCTTAGGGACGCTCTGCCTTGAATGTCCTTATCTCCATCTGCTATTGGTGTTTGATTGCTTTCTGCCACTGTCCGGCCTGCTCTGTGACTTGTGTAAGTTCCCTCCCCTTGCAGACCTTCTGGTTACTTCTGCCGGCTTCCCTCTGACCCACTCTGCGGGCCTGCTCGGCCCCTCCTCTGGGGTAGCTCCCGTGGCCGCCCTTTGTTGCGGTCCCCAGGGTTTCCAGCACAGGCACAGGGCTTTGTTTCCATCCAGGCTGCTCTGCTCCTTCACTCTTCCTCCCTTTCCTTCCTCCCCTTTTTGTGACAGTCCTTCTGGATGGGTCTGTCCTTTTTCCTTTATTGTTTTCTTCTCAACAATTTGCAAAGCCTTCTGCCTTTGTCAATCCTGAGTCAATCCCATTTGGCTGTCAGCTTCGTTTAGTGTAACAATTACATTAAGTACCCTGTCCAAGTTTTCATTTAAAGGAAAACTTTTGCTTTAAAAGTGGTTCTTTGGAATTGAAACTTGGAAATACCAGTTTGAAACTGGTCAGGTCCGGGCGTTTAAAGAGGCCTGAACTCTGGGGTAAAGTGTTTGAAATTTATTTTGGCGTTCCTTTCGCGTGGCAGTACCTTGAAAAAGTGACCAAAACATAGGCTTGTTCTGAATAAACTCTCCGTTGCAACTGCAAGTGGAAATTGCACACACAGGGCAGAATCCATGTTTGCTTTTTTTTGTTTTCAAATTATATTTTTGGAAAATCTTGGAAGGGAGTTTGTGCTTTGTGGCCAGTCTGGCTTGTGTAAGTCATGAACAATTGATCATAGTGATACTGTACTGGCTCCTTTTGTTCAAAAATCTTATTAGGGATATTTCCTACCCACGATCCTACAGATTGACCTGATTAAGGAACCCTTAGTTTTTGTCCCCCAGAGCTGCGAACACAGGGCTATACACACAGGGTGAGGGAAGAAGCAGGCAGCTTTGCACGTTCTCGTCCTGCTTAGAGACAGAGCTGCAGGGTGACGGCAGTGGCCACCGCTGCTCCTGCGTGGCCAGGGCGGCTCCATAGCATTCACCTGGCACTCTGGAGCCCTCCCACCTGGTACTTGATCACTGCAAGAAAATAACTCTTTTTCTGAAATTCTGTGTGTGTGTGTCCACTACTTAATTTACATTTCTCTTTGCTCGACCTTTTTCAAGTTCTGAAAAAAGTGAAAGGATGCTGCCCTATGCCAAAGTGGAGTTTGGTTCTTTGATTTCCCAATTAAATGGTTTTCTTGGCCTAGTAGCTATGGGACTCTGTTTGCAGCACTGGGATGGAAGCTAATGTTGGTATAGCCTGGAGCACACCCAGACCGAGGGATGTTTGTTTCAGCAGTGGTCTTTAATTGGTGTTGCTGGACATAGAATTTTGCTGCGGTCATTAGCTTCAGTTAAGCTAGTCAAGTGACCCATCCATAGTAACATCTGGAGAAAGGTTTTCGAAATTGGAATTACAGACAAACAAGAAATGGAAGTAATCAAGCAGACTGCTCATTCAGTCATGCATTTGTTCAGCAAACAGTTGTTGCTCACGTGGTGTGTGTGTGTGCACATGTGTGTGTGCACATGTGTGCACGGGTACCTGTGTGCACGCTTAGTGTTGAGAATGAAGAGTGACTCCTGCCCTCACCCAGCTTACCACTGGGGGAGCACATTCCAGATGTAATGGGACACGAGAGGATGCCGTGGCGGGGCGCTGCTGGCGGCGGCATCACCTGGTGACTCTGCAGGCCCTGTGCTGAGGGCTGGGAGGGCCCGGCATGCTTGCTGTGTCTCTGTTAGTTAGCACAGTCTTCTAAGTGGAAACCTTAACTACCTAAAGCGAGGTAAGACAGTAAGTAGGAGAGTCTGGGTTTGAACTCAGGTCCAAGGTCATAAACCTCTTGCAACAAACAAGGATGCATCAGCACCTTCTTAGGTTCACTCCTCTGCCCGTCCCTGCCACCCTGTGTGATGAAGGAGGAAGGAAGCCTGGAGGGCTGTTTTGCATAAAGGATGTACGGTGAGGAGTTAGCCCAGCCCTGCCATCATGTCATATAAAGCAGAGGTCCCCAGCCTTTTTGGCACCAGGGACTGGTTTCATAGAAGACAATTTTTCCACGGGGGTTGGGGGATGGTTTGGGGATGACTCAAGCACATCACATTTATTGTGCAGTCAGACCTCTCTGCTAATGATGATCGGTATTTGCAGCTGCTCCCCAGCGCTAGCATCACCGCCTCAGCTCCACTGCAGACCATCTGGCATTAGATTCCCGTAAGGAGCTGCAACCTAGACCTCTCCATGTGCAGTTTACAGTGGGGTTCACACTCCTGTGGGAATCTAATGCTGTTGCTCATCTGCCAGGCGGCGGAGCTCAGGCAGTGATGCGGGTGATGGGGAGCGGCTGTGAATACAGAGGAAGCTTCAGTTGCTCACCTCTCACCTCCTGCTGCGCGGCCTGGTTCCTAACAGGCCACAGACAGGTGCCAGTCCACGTCGCTGGGGTTGGAGACCGCAGATAGGAAGGATATACCATGGGGATCTAGTCTAGACAGTGACTTGCAGTCTATAATTACACATTTTTTCCAGGTATCCTTTATATTCAGTATTTTGCCAACTATTTCTAAAGAGGCTTTCTGTTCCCCCTGCCGAGCAGAAACTGGCCGGCAGCCCTGGGGAGGCCCACGGCTGTCTGCCTCTTTCCTCAGTGCTGTGCGCGGCAGCCAGCAGCCTCTGGTTTCTGCCCTGATGCTCTCGACTGCGCACGGATGGGAAAGTGCTTCCGTCGCAGGCCGGTTGAAGCAGAGTAACTTCCTCTTTTGGGTCTGCTCTTCCAGCGGACCCTTCACCAGCATGAGCCGGCCCACTAGGACGTGGCTGTACACGCCAGTACAGGCCCTCAGAGCTCTCGTCTTCAAATCCAGCACAGTGTAGGTGACACTGCTCCTGTCTCCCCCTTTCTGCCTTTGAAGGATTGCAGGGCTCTTTGTTTCTGATAAAACACGGTTGTGAGGAACACCGGCTGGGCAAGTCAGAGGAAACCCATCATCCTCGAAGGAAAGGAGAAGCTCCAAGGGGAAGTGGAACCCTGCTTTCTTCCAGAAGGAGCCCTTAAAGACAAAGGCAGCCCTCTGCAGGGGGAATCACTCTGTGGCCCAAGAAGAAACTGTGACAAGCATGTTCTGCCTTAGGGACTGTGTCTGTCCTGCTTCAGATGTGACTCTTGATGCTGGGCAAGCAGAAAGACAGACCTCTGCTCCCGAACTGTGGGTCCTCAGGCAATCCACCTTGAACCTTTGGAGATGAACATGCTTGCTTTTTTTTTTGAGACTTCAATTTTTTCTCCATCAGTTTTTAAGTCCAGAGCTCTAAGAATAAGGTTAAGAACTTACATTCCTGGAAAAAGTGATAGATCATGAGTTCATGAGAGAACTTCCTTTAAGCAATGTTAGACTATTTCTACCCGCTTCCTAAAAATGAATTTGATATAAGACTTTTAAGTAGGATTTATGCATATTTTTTTTATTCTGACCCCAGAATTATCCAATTATCTTTTGAAGAACAGTCACCATCATATACTTCTGACACTGAGTTTCCAGGAAAAAGAAAAACATGTTATGTGCTTGACAAGAAAATTATATGGTTGGAAAATGTTTTGGTTGATTATTTATGTAAACCCCAACATCTATGTGTTTAAAAAAATAACTTCATCATATAAAAAAAAAACATCGAATGGCATTTTTTTCTATACACTTGGTTCTCACAGTGTTGGGGAAAAACACAAGTTAGTTACAGCAGGCAGTGAAAGCATGTTATTTTTTTCCATGAACAAATTGGTTCCATCTCTTGTGTCTAAGCTTCTTGAAAAAGAAAAAAAAAAAAAAAAAGCACAACAACAACAAAAAAACCGTAACGGAAACTACAGACTTATTGTGGAAAACTTCTCACTTTTACTGTGAGCACAGATGCTGGTTCTAGGTTCAAATAGTAGAATCTTTTATCTGATTATAGAACTACCAAGGTTTTATAAACCCACCCACTTGCTCCATACCCAAGTTTCTAAAAACACACTTCCTTCTCCATTATTTCCTGTTTTAACTAAAAGTTGGCTTTGAAAAGTTAAGTGCTGTGTTTGCATAATCTTCACCTAAACCTTTTTCTCCTCCAAGCTTTTTATCCTCTTTTTTTGCCAAATTCACATAGATCGCTTGTAGTGACCCAACAGTGGCTTTTCTGTTTCATCTTTTTATATTTTCCAAATGGTTTTCCCATTGTTCTAGGGCCCACTGGGAGAGTTAATGAGCTGTGGGAACAGGCACAGTTGCCTCCACTATATTTAGGTTTACTGAGTTAGGTACCATCACCAAGAACAGGCAAATACGAGAATGCCTGAAGATTTAGTATTTTCTAATTTCCTTACAGTTAGGAGAGTGGAGACAATTCAAAAGATGAGAAGAATAGATTTCATAGATGAGAATTTTTCTCAAGATATTCTCCCTTCCTCCTCCCCCTCCCCCTCTTCTCTCTTCTTCTCCTCCTCTTCCTCCACCTTCTTTTTATTATTATTATTTTTCTCTGAAGCATTATTCATAGTCTGGTGGGACAAACAGCTCTTGCTAAGATTAATGCCTTCTTAACAGTGAATGCTGAAAGTTTCAGTTAAAGTGCTGTGAAAATGACTTGTCATGAATAATCACAGTTTAAATTTAAGAGATGCTTATTCAAATGTATAAATATTTATGGAGCACTTTTATGTGCAGGACACTCTGCTAGGCATTTTAACATATTTAATGTCATTTAATCACAAAAATTACATGAAGTAGGTAGCATTAGTCCCATTTCACAGATGAGCAACATTAAGGCTTGAAAGGTAAAATGACTGCAAAAATTACGTATCTAGCAGGTGACTAGATTGAGCTTTATTTTTTTATTTTTTATTTTTTTTGAGACAGAGTCTCACTCTGTTTCCCAAGCTAGAGTGAGTGCCGTGGCGTCAGCCTAACTCACAGCAACCTCAAACTCCTGGGCTTAAGCAATCCTTCTGCCTCAGCCTCCCAAGTAGCTGGGACTACAGGCATGTGCCACTATGCCCGGCTAATTTTTTTATACATACTTTTAGTTGGCCAATTAATTTCTTTCTATTTATAGTAGAGACGGGGTCTCGCTCTTGCTCAGGGTTGTTTAGAACTCCTGACCTTGAGCGATCCGCCGGCCTCCGCCTCCCGGAGAGCTAGGATTACAGGCGTGAGCCACCGCGCCCAGCCTAGATTGAGCTTTAAATCTAGATCTTCCAACTATTGGGTCACATTCACTTTCCAGTGCACGAAGCCAATGAAAAAATGGTGATGATATCACACGTGAAATGGGGGCTTCCAGAAGCTCAGTTTGATGCTAATGAAGTAAAATTTTCAGAACAAAGCTTTTAAATTTGAGTTGGAGTTTTTAGTGCCCTTGAGTTGAGTTTGAAGGCTAGGATTCAAGTATCTGCCTGCTTTTTGCTAAGGGTATTTTTATTGTACCAGATCTGCGTTCAACTCATAGTGAAAACACTAGGGTTTTGTTTTTTAACATGTGCGACTTCCAAAGGCCAGTTTGGTGCTGATGATGTAAGAATTCTAGTTTATAAAACCTGGAAAATGATCATTGCCCCTGTTTTCTTTTTTAGTTAAACAGCTTTATGGAGATAGAATGTTGCCTCTGTTTTCTTAATCTTCTGGGTAGGTTTTTGGGAGAAAGTTTGGGTCATTGTTAAGCCAGCATTTCTTAACTTCTAGGGCTTTACGATACGATCTTGCGCAAGTTACTCAGACTTTTTCTTTTTGCTATACTTCTTTATTACTCACAGAGAAACTTTGTCAGTAGGAATTTAGGAAATTTTTGCATTTTAAAAACTTGTGCTCTTTGATGCAATAATGAGTGCATGAATCTAAAAGGTAAAAAATAGCTTGATAATTTAACACGTGTTGCTGTCGCATCACCTCTTTATTTTCTGTATTAGTAGGAAGAACCGATGACTATAGTCATTAAAAATAATATCTTACACTTAAGTATGCTGTATGGTTTCACATACACCCAATTTTAATCCTTTTTGCCCCCTATGAGATGAATAGGGCTAATCTCTTTATCCTTCTTTTATAGATAAGAAAATTAAGGCTCACAAAGAGAAGCGTTCTGTTCAAGATCCAGCCTGGAATCCAGGTCTTCTGACTTTAAGTCCTGTTTGGGGCTTGAGTGGGCCAGTAACAAATGACAGAGATTTTCCAATTGGCTTTAAAAAAAAAACAAAAAACTTGAAATGTCTGTGGCTTTTTCTGCTATGATATTTACCACAATTTAAAGCTTTATTATAAAGCTGTCCAACTTCTTCCTTTCTTCGTTAATCCATTATGAGCTGGAAGGCAGCAGCTGTTAGGTGAGCGCAAGTTACCACCGTAAACACCCTAAAGCCCTTCCTTGAGAGCTGGAAGGACCAGCATCGGCTTAGTTGAATCTCAGTGGAATGATGTCTCATGAGCTTCAGTGATCACAGTGGAGACACCGGCACGCTTTGCTGTCGAAGGCAGGGACTCGCCTCATCTTCACTGGCATTGCTTAAGCAGATGTGCTGGGGAGTCCATCTCCACACCAAGGCTGGTCACGCAGACGCGTCCGTGCAGGCAGGAAAGGAACCAGTGTTTACTGCACACGTGTCACACTGCGCCCTGGGCACTGTCTACACCCTCCTTCACAACAGCCCTTAGAGCAGCCCCATAGAGCAGTGGATTAAGCCTCAAGGAGTTTAAATCTAAATGGTGAGGCTGGTGTTATTTCCAGGTCTGCAAGATGAATAAATCCAGTGTCTTTCAACTCTACCCTCTCCAAATTATGTGATTTATATATTTTCAGATTAACTTTCCTGTAAATACCTTCTCCTCTAAACTTCTGGTTAGCCTAGAAGCCAGACAGAAGAGCACTAGTTATGATGATACCAGTAAGAAGCCAAAAGGAAAATTTGCCAGACGTCAACCTGGGTATAGACTATCTACCCGTTACTGATAGCGCAGGGCGTTGCTTCTCAAAGTGTAATGTGCATGCAGATCACCTGCGGATCTTGATCAAATCTTTTCTGTATTTACTGATTGTCTGTCTACTTGCTCTATTAAATATTGAGAGAGCAGTATTGAAATAATGTGACTGTGATTGTGAATCTGTTTCTTTTTGCAGATCTATCAGTTTTTGCTTCATATATTTTAAAACAGTTATTATGGTGAATAAATGTTTAGGATTGTTATGTTCTTTTGATGAGTGGCCACTTTATCATTGTGAAATGACCTTCTTGATACCAGCTTATATTCTTTGCTCTAAAATCTTCTTTGTCTGAAATTAATAAAGCCACTCCAGCTTTCTTTGGATTGATGTTAGCATGGTATATCTTTTTTCATACTTTTAAACTATTTGTGTCTTTATATTAAAGTGCATTTCTTGGTCGAGACATGGTGGCCGATGCCTGTAATGGCGACACTTTGGGAGGCTGAGGCGGGAGGATTGCTTGAGACCAGGAGTTCAAGACCAGCCTGAGCAACATAGCGAGATCCCCATCTGTAAAAAAAAAAAAGAAGAAGAAGAATTAGCTGGGCATGGTGGCACATGCTGGTAGTCCCAGCTACTTGGGAGGCTGAGGTGGGAAGATCGCTTGAGGCCAGGAGTGTGAGGCTGCAGTGAGCTCTGATCGGGCTACTGCACTCCAGCCTGGGCAACAGAGTGAGACCCTGTCTCTAAAAAACTAAATAAATAAAGTGCATTTCTTGTAGGCAGTATACAGTTGGATCTTTTTTCCCCAGTATGAAAATCAGACTTTTATTAATAATTGGTTTATTTAGACTACTTATATTTCAAGTTATTATTGATATAGTTAATTTTAAACCTATTGTCTTGCTATTTGTTTTCTAGTTCTCCTGTCCTTTTTTCCCTTTTCCTGTTTTTTTTCTGCCTTCTTTTGGATTGAGTATTTTTTTATGATTCCGTTTTCTCTCCTTTGTTGGCTGATTAACTATATCTCTTTTTTTTAGTTATTTTAGTGGTTGCTTTAAGATGTAAAGTATACATCTGTAACTTATCACAGTCTACCTTTAAGTGATATTATGTCACTTCACAGCTAGTATAAGAACCTTAAATTAGGACACTTCCATCGTGGCCTTTCTATTATTGTTATACATTTTACTTTTATATATGTGATAAACTCCACATAAAATATTATTATTTTTGTTTGAAAAATCACTTCTCTTTTAAAGAGATTTAAATGATAAGGGGAAATCTGATATATTCACTCAGGTAGTTGCCATTTTCATTGTTGTTTATTCCTTTATGTATGTCCATGTTTCTACCTGATATCAATTTCTTTTTACTTAAAAGGACTACCTTTAACATTTCTTGTTATGCAGGACTTTTGGTGATGCGTTCTTTCCCCTTTTATATGTCTGATACAGTCCTTAATCTGCCTATATTTTCACAAGTACCGTGCACTAACCTATTGTGCATCTGGAGCTACACCTTTATCTTTGAGAGATGTTTTTGCTGGGTGTAGTCTTCTAGGTTGACAATTTTTTCCTTTCAGTTCTTGAAAGATGTTGCTTCACTTTGCATTGTTTTTCACATAAAATCTGCTGTCATTCTTATCTGTGTTTCTCTATATGTGATATATTCTTTTTTCTGTGATTGTTTTTAAGATTTTCTTGTTTATCATTGGTTTTGAGCAATTGGCATTGGGCCTTGATGTATGTTATATCTTGTTCTTGGAGCTAGTTGAGCTTCCTGGATCTTTGGGTTTATATTTTTATTAAGTTTGGAATATTTTCAAGCCATTATCTCCTCAAATAATATTCTCTTTCCCTGTCTTTCCGCATGAGGACTCCAAGCTGCTTGAAGTTGTCTCCACAGCTCAATCATGTTCTGTTCATTTTTTAAATTTTCTTTTCTGTTTTTCATTTTGAATGTTTCTGTTGCTATTTCTTCAAGTTCACTAATCTTTTTTCTGAAGGATATGCCTGCTCTTAATCCTATCCCTTGTATATTTCATCTCACACGTTATAGAAATTTGATTTGTGTTTTGATATATTTATATCTCTACCTAAAATTTTGAATATCTGTCCTTGTCTGCTAATTCTATTATCTGTCTTAACTCTTGGACAATTTCAGTTGATTGGCATTTCATCTCACTGTGGGTGGCATTTTCCTGCTTCTGTGTATGCCTGGTAACTTCTGACTAGATGCCAGACATTGTGCTGTCATATTCCTGGGTGTTTGAAATATTCTTGAGCTTTATTTTGGGATCTAGATAAACTATTTGGAGAAAGTTGATTCTTTTGTATCTTTTAAGGTTTGCTGGGTGAGACTGGAGCAGTGCTCGGTCTAGGGCTACTTATTCCCTACTGCGGGGGCAACATGTGGGTACCCAGTGCCCTCTAATTATGAGTTTTTCCAATCCATCTGTGAGGACAGTCACTGTGTTGCATCAGCACCAGTCACTGTTATCTCTAATCTTTTCTGGTTGTTTTTTCCCCAGTTACAGGTAGTTTGCTCACACACGTGCGCTGAGGACTTGAGGACTGAGATCTCTGGAGTTCTCTCTCTATGCAGTTCTCTCCTATTTGGTACTCTGTCCTACAAATTCTAGCTACCTGTGTCTCCCCAGACTCTCAGCTCTGTATTCTCAAATCAGGGAGTGTGCTGGGCAGGGAGCTGGGGCAATGATAGACTCACTTCCTTTCACTTCCTGATGTCCTGTGTCCTGAAAAACCATTATATCATATGTTTTGTCTGGTTTCTCTCTTCCTTCTTCTCCTCCTCCTTGGTTGTCTCAGGCAAAAGGGTTTCCTATTACTTCATCTTGGCCAAACTTGTGAATTTTGTTAAAATTCAGACTCTATTCAGTAGGTTTTGGCTAGGGACTGAGATTCCGCATTTCTAAGAAACTTTCAGATGATATCAGTTCTTCTGGAAAATGATTACCAGATTCTCTAACTATTCAATAGGCATATAATGTGATCCACGTATGTAAATTTAAATTTTCCAGTAATTGCATTAAGAAGGTCAAAAAAGAAACCGATAAAGTTAATTCTAATAATGTATTTTCTTTAACCCAGTCTACCCCAAATGTTATCATTTCAACATGTTATAATTTTTTTTGTAGCATGTCTTAAAATTTGGTCTGTATGTTACAGTTACAGCAGCTCTAAATTCAAACACTACATTTTTATCTGAATACTTGGTCTGTATTTACCTTTCATAAAATTTATCATTGAAAAAGTAGATTTGTGTAACCCTGTTCCAAATATACTTAAGTTTTCCAATAACTGAATCAAGTGACAAAAGGTCATTTTCCTTTCATATTTGCATCCAAATCGACAAAGCCAGTTCATGTTTTTTAGAAGAATTAAATTGACTTTTTGAAACAAAGTATCAATTTCAAAACTACATCTGTTCAAGTTATGTAAATTCACTAACTTTTATGCCCAACTCATAATTACTAACATCAAATTCAAAGGAGCATTGTAAAACTTGAAAACCAAGTTTATCTGTATCAACAAAATATTCTTTAGGTTTTCCTATAGGTTCTGAAGGCAATTTATATAATGCTTTTGATTTCAATGTAATCTTCTGGCTATTGATTCAAGTGACAAAAATGTATAAAATCATTTTTACTTGTCTTATGAAAAGTATCAATTTTGACATAAATTCTCCTGCCTGTCTAGCTAGGTCACATATAAGCCTTTCATTTCCTTGGAGCTTCAAATTTAGCTTTTTCATGTGTAGTGTGATATTTGTGCACAAGATAAATCACACTGCTTATTTTTGTCTTCATTGAGTATTTGACAAGCATTCTTTTTGTGCAGAGAAAATCTTGATTTGAAGTTAACTGTACAGTGAATCTTTGTAAAGGTTTTTCTGTGACTCAACCAGGGATTGTTGGCAAAGAAGAAATGGTTTTCTGTTTCTTTCAGCAGGTCCATAAACTGGTTGAAGAACCCAAGATGTTTTATAGCTGGCCAGAGTTACAAGCTGAGTTGCTAAAAATCATTAAAAGAACTTTTTGTTGGCCATTTAATTCTGACTTGGATGAGGATCCTTTTTTGACTATTGAGAGGAAACAGCATCAGATTCACTATGTTTTTGCTGAAATTGTCTCTCAATATTGTCTGCTTTATTATCTTTGATTTTTCTGGTACAACAAATAGCTTCCTCGTTTTGTTCTGCAACAGCAAACTGTACCTGCCATTGATGATGATGTTTTTTGCTTCCCTTCCCCTCCCATTTCTTTTTTCCTTTACTGTTCTAATTGTAGTATTAGCTTCTGTATCTCCACTCGATTTTGCATCAGCACTAAGACTTTGTTTTAAATTTGAACATTTGGCGTATTTATTTTATAAACTAGAGAAGTGATTCAATTATATCTTAATTAAAACAAGTATTTTGATTTAAATACCAATTATGATTTACATAATCATCGATGTAACTGGTGCTGTCTGTGTAAATATTCAGGTGAACACATTACAGCGTTACATCAGTGTGCAGAAGAAAAATTGTTTAAACTGAGTCACTGTTGATTCCAAGTAGATCAGTGATGGATTCACGTGTAGACACGTGCACTGCAATGCACCAGTAACATTTTAAATAATGTAGCATTTAAAGTGAAATGTAATTCTACCTAAGCAATGCATTTCTTTTTAATGGAAAATATTTACACTGCTTCCGTTTTTAAATTTATTCATTTATTTATTTATTTTGAGGCAGGGTCTCACTCTGTTGCCCAGGCTAGAGCACAGTGGCACCATCACAGCTTACCTCAAACTCCGGGGCTTAAAAGATCCCCCTGTTTCAGCCTCCCATGTAGCTAGGACTGCAGGCATGCACTAGTTTTTTTATTTTTTGTAGATGTGGAAGCTTGCTTTTGCTCAGGCTGTTCTCGAACTCCTGATCTCAAGCAATCCTACTGCCTCAACCTCCCAGAGTGCTAGGATTACAGACGTGAGCCACTGCGCCCGGCTCAGTTTTTAAATTTAAATAAAATCAATTAAAAGTCAACATTCAGTTTCTCAGTTGACTTGCCAATTTAAGTAGCCATGTGTGGCCTATGGTTCTTGAACTGGACACACAGGCCAGCAGCTGTTTGCATTTAAACCCAGGTTCCTATCAGTACCTAAGTCGTCTCTCACTTTCCTTGCCCGGCAGCTGCTTGTCTGTTCCCACAGCACTCAGGAATGTCAGGAGGGTGGCAAAGGAAATCTCTATAGTTAAATGGTCTCTGTAGAACTGATGCCTCCATGATTGGATGATTTCCCACTGTGCTAGGCCGTTAGCAGGGTCTAGGGGTGAGAGTTTGACCTCAGGGACAGTCTGTGGCTTGTAATTAAGCGTCAGCTTGGGACAAGGCCAAGGCAGAGTCTATGGGTCAACCGCATCTGCTCTTCTCCCCATGCATACTCGCTGACGGCCTCTGGAGCAGTCTGCCTCAGACGCAGTTGGGTGGGAATTCTGTGGGCAGAGGCAGCCTTCTGGTGGGTTCTGGAAGAAGCAGGTTTCATTTTCACACCATTCATGAAGGTGTTAGGGGAAAACCGCCCTTTAGCTGAGTTGGCTAAGTGTGTTTTCAAACCTCCAACTCAATGAATAAGAGAAAATAGAATGGTTGATTTCTGTGTTAGAAAGAAAATAATGATGTAAAACATTCTAGAATTCGGAAACCAATTTATGAACAGGACGCTGTGTTCAGAGTGGCTATACCCAATTCCGTTTCGTGCCACCTTGCTTGATTAAATCCTGCCTTCCCTTCTCTGTTCTCTTTTTAAAATTCAGTTTATATCCTGACGACTTATGTGTTTGCGAATACGTTGCTTTGTATTCTTTTTTTTTTTTTTTGGATCTGAATTACACTTTTATTAAATTCCATACAGTGAACTAAAAATTTGAGCAGCTCTGTGCTGGGCTATATTTAAAATAAAAATAAGTTCGCAATAGGCAATATAGTCCCATTGATGTTTACAAAATTGATGTACTAAGCT
>CAUYRT010049078.1:0-15279 GCA_963574885.1 Lepilemur ruficaudatus
CAGAGTCTCACTCTGTTGCCCAAGCTAGAGTGAGTGCCGTGGTGTCAGCCTAGCTCACAGCAACCTCAAACTCCTGGGCTCAAGCAATCCTTCTGCCTCAGCCTCCCAAGTAGCTGGGACTACAGGCATGTGCCACCATGCTCGGCTAATTTTTTATATATACTTTTAGTTGGCCAATTAATTTCTTTCTGTTTATAGTAGAGACGGGGTCTCGCTCTTGCTCAGGCTGGTTTCGAACTCCTGACCTTGAGCGATCCGCCCACCTCGGCCTCCCAGAGAGCTAGGATTATAGGCGTGAGCCACCGCGCCCGGCCTGTAGGTCGTTTTATATTACTAGAATGAGGGAGTGACCAGTAGATACCTTAATTTGTTTATTCATTCATCCAGTGCCAGTCTGGGCACTAGTCAGAGGGTGGAAGAAAACACATCTGAACAGAGGCTACTTTAGACAGTAATCTCTGTCAGGGGTTAGTCACCAGAATTGCCAGAAGACAGCTGTTATTTATTGAGGGGCAGCATACTGGTGTAGTATAGGACAGAGCTGCCTTTTGGGGTTCGAATTCTGGCACTTCCACTTGGTCACTAGTTGTCTCAGGCAAGCATATGCCTCAGGTCCCAGATACCTAAGTGTCTGTCCGTCGTGGTGGTGGCAGTGCCTGCTCAGGGCTGCTGATAGGGAAGGATGGGTCCTCATGCATCCTGAGGACCCATTGGTACATGCTGGTGAATGTGCACAGTGATCTGGAGATGGCTTCCCCTTCCCTCCCTTTCCCAGCGGGGTCCACGTCCTTCAGCTCCTCTTGAATGTTCCTTGCTCTCAGAACCTTGTCTTGGATTCCCAGATGAGCTCTGGTTCTGCTTTCTGTGCAGCGCTGGCTCTTCTCTGCTGTACTCATCCTCACGCTGGGGACGGCTTGTTCTTCACTAATCTTTCCACCATAGCGCCTCTAGATAAACCACCGTGACGGGAGGTTTGTCTTAGACTTACTGGTTGAATATTCCTTATTCAAAATGCTTGGGACCAGAAGTGTTACAGATTTGGGATTTTTTTGGATTTTGGAATATTTGCATTATGCAATGAGCTTTCTTGGGGATGGGACCCAAGTCTAAACACAAAATTAATTTACATTTTATATATACCTTATAAACATAGCCTGAATGTAGTTTTATGCAATATTTTTAATAATTTTGTTCATGAAACCAAGTGTTGACTGCATTTTGATATGCAACTCATCACATGAGGTTAGGTGTGAAATTTTCCAATTGTGGTATCATGTTGGTGCTCAAAAAGTTTCAGATTTTGGATTTTGGATTTTTGGGTTAGAGGTGCTCAACTTGTATATTTTACGTACAGCATGTGGTTCACTAAATGAATGAATGAATGAAAATGTAAAGGTTACTTAGTAAGCATGCTACTATTTCAAAAGTCTCTTTTTCCGAATTTGATTGTATGGTCCATGGTTTAATATTTCAAATGCTCTGTGTAATGGTTGTTACCATACTGTGAAGGTAGCTGGGTGTTCACAGTGATTGCTGCCCACAGAGGAACTGGAAATACATTTTTTGGAATGAAAATCGTGGTTCATTCCCAGGAGTTCCTCAGCAGAGGCTCTGAAGCTCGTGCTAAGCAGCAGATGTGCAGATTCTCGCAAGGAGTACTTGAGCACTAAAGATGTTGTGTCATGATGCACATTTCACTCATTCCAGCATTCTACCCAGCACAAATCAGTTGTCACAGCCATCCTCCAGCAAAAACCACAAACCAGGCAACCTTTAGGAAACAGGCTGGAAATCTAGAAATACCCCTAGGTGTTTGCAACATTTTTTTAAAGATTCTTAAAAATCTTTGACAGCTTCCTGTGCTGCGAGTCTCTCTCCAGCGCTTTTGCTTCTGAGGTTGGTAGCTTTCAGAAAGACTGCAATGCAGCGGTTACCAGAGTCCCTGTTAATATGGAAACAACCCGTGGTGAAGTCTTTTGCTCCCCTTCACAACTGCTGACTGTTGCCGGCAATCTGAAGGAGGAGGTAATGAAGGTAATCCTCCCGTGGACCTGGCGGGTTAGTGATTAGAATGTAAGCGATTTTGTGAACGCTCTGGCTAGCACAGGCATGTCCTGCAGCAGCTCTGTTAAGTTACTGATGCAGTGGGCTTCCTGGGAATGTGAAATTGAAGATGCCTTTGCAGTTTGTACACAATAATTTTGTTTTCGTCTCTCTGTTCAGATGGTGGATTATAGGAAGGTAAGGGACTTTAAAAATCATGTGTATGTGTCTTGTAAATGTTTATGAATATCCCTGGTCAAGATAAAGAATTATGATTGAATAAATCTTTTCTGAGCCTAAGAGATAAAACTTCATATTTCTTGTTAATGATAGTTTTGACATTTGAAAAGTGACCTTATTTGGTGTTGACAAATCCCTTCTAATGAATTATTGAAGATGTTCTTTGAAGAGATCTGCTTTTTCTTTAACTTGCTAAACATATTTGAATTTCAGAGATGTAGCTATGGATGTAATATATTTGTTTCTTTAACTTAATCAACAATAGTTTCATTAATATGAAGGGAACATTTTGTTTTATAAAATCTCACCTATATGGCTGTAGATGATGAAGTCTTATTTCCTTAGTTCTTATTTTGCCTTCAGATGAGCATTTTCAGATGTGTGGAGCTCTGTGCTTATCCATGGGGTGAGCTGGGTCCTACGTCCAGCTGGTCCTCTTTTTTTATGTTAGGGGGAGGCCAAGAGTCAGAACTGAGATTTATTTTACAATGAATTGGTGGCCCCAAACTGTATTAAATGCATTATGGGTGGTAATTTATATGTCCAATGCCAAGAAACATAATGTCGGGGTTACCATGGCAACTACTTGCATTCTGAAAAGCTTATGAATGGGTTCTGAACCTTATGGCGTTTTAAGTGAGATTTTTCCAGCTGAGAGCCTGCATTCATGATTAGTGTAAATAAATTCAGCTTTCCATGTGAAGCACATCCTCTCTTCATCTGCCAGAGTTGTCCATTCAGCTCAGTTCTTTCTTTGGTGACACTACCTTGGTCTCTTGGTTCCTGACAACAGACTATCGTTGAGAGATGGTTTTCAACTTCAGGCTGGGGAGCTAGCCTGTGTGTGTCATATGCTGCCACCTCAGTCTGTGGGCTGTGTAGAATGGGGCTGGCTTGTCCACACCTTCTGAAGACGGGCAATATGTGACATCCCCAAAAACATAATTGTTGATGTGGTCCTGGCAGAGCTTTCTATCCATCTGAAGAGCTGCTTTCCAGTAACATACTTCAGGGCTTTTAGAGAGCCTGAGTTGAACCACCCCTGCCTGTTTCCAGGAAATCATGGTGGTTGGTTTTGGGGAGGGAGGCCCAAGTTAGACCCATGTTCAAACAGTCAAAAACTTGTGAAATAATAAATGAGGGCCTATCGTCTTTGTTACCAAAGAAATTGTTTGCTGTTTGTTAGAAATACATGTAGCACAATTTCTTTGAAAACTAGTTCCCCTTGTGCATTTAAAATATATTAATATGTTGATTGCATGGGACTGAAACATCTGTTTGTAATTCCAGGGAGCCTGAGGTCTGAGGGCTGGAGCCAGGGAGGAGCTGCTGAGGCAGCCCAGGGAGGAGGACAGCATCCATAGCGTTGTCTGCCGAGGATGTAGCTCTGGGAGAACACTTCACACTCTTGTAGAATTCATCCTCTGTTAATGAACGTTGAGATAATAGAGTTTAAACTTAAAGATAGATTCAAGCACATATCAGAGGCCACAACCGTGGCTCATCTGTAGGCCTCAGTCAAGAATCTTTGTCTTAATTCAATCCCTTTATTTTTACAGATGAGGAAAATGAGGCCCAAAGAAGTTATGCCACTTGGTTAAGGTCCCAAAGCAGGTCAGAACCAGATCTAGGATCAGAAACCTGGCTCCTGGCTCTCTATTCTTCTAAGGATCGCTTTGCTGACAAAAGAGGTTTGCTCTCAGTTCCTTGTTTTTTGCTTTCTTTTTGTCACAAAGGGGTTTATCATAACAATAGAGCTCTCTGATTTAAAATTTTAAAAATTTCTACCTTCTCTTCCCTCTTTCTTCGGTCATTTGTTGAACTTCTCCACTCGGTGTCCTAGAGACATCTATGGGAGGAGCAAAAGGGCATGACCGAGCCTTCAGCCCGGAGTGTCCAGATAAATTCTGGCTCAGCACCCACATTTCTGCCTGGCGATGGTATTCCGTATTCTTACAGAGAAGCTGCAGTGCCCAGTTTTCACTTGGGGGTGAATCTGAATCACCGCCCATTAAATCAAGGTCGTAATGCTGTGTTCACTAAGGCAGGACAGCATAGTAATTTAGGCTTATCTTACAAGTTGCAGCTTTTTTATTATAAGTAATAAGAGGTTCAACTCACGTGATTTGAAATACTAATTGATTTTTTAGCTAGATTCCATTTAACCTTGGTTTTTAATTTTCCAGTCTTCGAAGAAGATTGAGATGTTATTGTAGCACTCACTTAGAGGGACAGACTCGGTGATGTCTCCCATTCTCCATATTCTTCTGAAGAAGTGGGTTCTCTGTCCCTTTCTTGTGAACTTGAGCTGGGTTTGTGACCTGCCTCAGCCCAGTAGTGTGGCAAAGTGGTGCTCTGTGACTTTGCATGTAGGTCTTAAAAGGGGCACAGTTTTTGCCTGGCTTATCTCTTTGGGATACTTGCTCTGGGGGAAAGCCGGCTGCCATGCTGTGAGGAAGCCCATCTAGCCACACAGGAAGACACATAGCGAGGCCATTGAGGAGCCACCAAGCATGTGAGATTCTGGCTCTCCCACCTTCTAGCCAAGGCCTGGACACTGTGGAGCACAGACAAGCCATCCCTGCCATACCCTGTGTAGATCCCTGACCCGCGAAACCTGTGAGCCTGACAAATGGTGGTTTATGCCACTACATTTTGGGGGTACTTTATTATGTAGCCTAGTTACTAGTATCCTCACTGTTTTCATTCATCAATATTAGATATGGGATTTTATTACATGCTAGAGATAGAAAGCATAAGAAATTAGTGCTTTTTTTGATAATCATACTTTTTTTTTTTTTTGGAGACTGAGTCTCACTCTGTTTCCCAGGCTAGAGTGAGTGTCATGGCGTCAGCCTAGCTCACAGCAACCTCAAACTCCTGGGCTCAGGCAATCCTCCTGCCTCAGCCTCCCGAGTAGCTGGGACTATAGGCATGTGCCACCATGCCCGGCTAATTTTTTCTATATATATATTTATTTTAGTTGGCCAGTTAATTTCTGTTTTTAGTAGAGATGGGGTGTTACTCTTGCTCAGGCTGGTTTCGAACTCCTGACCTTGAGTGATCTGCCTGCGTCGGCCTCCCAGAGTGCTAGGATTACAGGTGTGAGCCACCGCGCCTGGCCGATAATCATACTTCTTAAAAATTTATTTTTAATAACTTTGAGATAATTTGCCTATCCTGACTCTACCCTATTATAGTGTCCAATTCAGTGTTTTTAGTATATTTGCAGTTGTGTGACATCACTACTTTTTAATTCCAGAACATTTTTATCACTCCCAAATGATAACCACACTCTTAATGTAATTTATTCAACAGACAGTAGTAAAAGATTAGGGTTACCAGGCAGTATATAGAAAGGTGGCTCTGTGTATAGGACCTTGTCCGCACATGGCTGACGTTTGTTGAATCTGTGAAGTCAGATTGAAGAGCACAGGTGGTGACCTACAGGTTGAAGCTGGGTTTGGCTACAGCCCTTTTGAAGCATCTGTTATGTGAACCTGTGTTCATGTTGAGTCTTTGATAAGAGGTGAGCTTTAAGCTGGGTTTTCATGGAGGAGAAGATAAGGAAAAGTTTGAAGGGACAGAGACTGTGCTGCAAATTGGAAGGCCATCTCTGGCAGATCTCCCTGTCAGATGGGACTGGAGTACAAGAGGGTTTGGTGAGCATTGGTGAGTTCTTGCCTGCACGTTCTCCCCCACCACACGTGTGTGCTCCACATGTGTTCTTTCATCCCCACAGAGGCACATGCAGAAGTTGGCATCCTGAGCAGAAGCAAAGGCATGGCCCAAGGAGTCAGGAACGGTTAACAGCCTAGACCAGGGGTCAGCACACTGTTTTTGTAAATGTTTGTGGGCCAGTTCTGTGTCTCTGCCATTGCAGATGGACGACATGTAAACGAATGGACGTGGCTGTGCTCTGGTAAAATGTCAGTTACAAAAAGGCGGGCCACGGCTTGCCTGTCCCTGGCCTAGATGGATATACCTGTGCCGCCTGCCTGCCTTGTTCCCAACACAGATGCCACTTGTGCTGCCCATGTCCTGCTCAGTGTTACCTGTACTGACTGACAGGAGGCAGCCTGGTGGTATACCCTCTTTCTTGAGGTGGTGGGGCATTCCTACAGCACTTAGTCCCTGGCTGTCCCCCGAGACTGAGAGCTCTGTGGGGCAGGAAACACATTTCTTGTTGCTCTGTCTCCAGCTCAGCATTCCACAGGGAACCCAGTAAGTGTTCGAATAACACTGGAGCCGCTGAAAAGTGCTAGGACTGTTGCAGATTTGCAGGTGGTTGGCAAAAATGACAGAGAAGGAATAAGGCCAGTGGGCAGGTCCAGTAGCATCTGGATCCTGTCGCCCAAGTGGGCACATGGTCATATATGTGAAAATCCAGAACTCTAAGAATGAGATTGAGAATGCAATCTTCAGAAGTTTCTCTTTGGCCCTGTGTGGAGAGCCTAGGACAAATATTAATATGTTGTTATACTTATGTGAGAGAGAATTAAATTATTAATAACTCTCAAGAGAGAACTCCATCAAAAGAGTCTTAGAAGTAACCTTTTATATGGAGAAATACTTTTGCTTTTAGATCTTGGAGGACACTGAATTTTCTTGATAGGAAGAATCTGGTAACCTAGGTGTCCTAACTTACCTACGTCTCTAAAGCAAGTGTCTCAGCAAATAGCATGATGTTGAGTTCTGTAGGATAATCTAGATAAAACCCCAAGGAAAAAACCAACACATTCTTTAACTTCTGCTGAAGTCCAGATGAGGGATATTCACTAATTTATGGTAAGTGAAACAGTTCCTGGTATTAGCCTGTGATACACTAAAAATGAACTCAGTAGCATAATCTCATTTAAATTGTTCTTTGGTTTAGAAGAATAAAAATTGCATTCATTGAAGGGCAGTATCTTGACATGTCAAAAAGGGAGATGATAGTCAACTAAAAATGACAAATGTTCACACTTAGATAATCCCTGCATGTTACAGAATGACATTTCACAGGCCAATTCATTAATTAGGAATCTTTGCAAGGGTCTTAGGACCACAGATTGTGGTAAGCATCCCTTTTATGTAGTACCGTGGCAGCCATTGTTCAGCTGTAGGACGTCTACATAACAAGGTGACTTCTGTTTTTTGAGTAACTTCCACCATAGCACTGAAACTGCCTTCCGTCCCTGAACTCAGCAGGCTGAGTTAAAACGTTTTTCCAAGCTTAAGATGGGGTTCATGTCTGCCGCATCATGAGGAGATGCCTCTTCATTGTTTCAGACTGTTGAAGACACAGATTGTGAAATGCTAGAACCTCAGTCGGAGCCTAGATCTTTGCAGCTCTCCTGTCCAGCTCTCTTGTGCGCACCTGGCCTGCCCTGCCTCACTCTTTGGCCCTGGGCTGCCTGCCGCCCTTTTATGGGATGGCCTTCCTTCTCCTCACCCCTGCCATAGATCCCTACTGCTCAGAATACAGGAGTCTTTGTTGGCTTAGAACCCTAACTCAGAACCCACAGTTCTTAGAACATTGTTTTCCTTTTCTTTTTGCCTAGGATTTTGAAAATGTCTAATAGTGCTGTATGGTTTTATTGTTCACCGTCATGGGTGGTTTGGCTTATTACAACTTGCAGCTTCAAATCTTACAAAACAAATGTATTTCCTGCTTTCAGATTTGCTTATCTAAAAATTCTGTTTATAATATATTAACTTAGCGTAAGCCTTCTAATATATAAGTTGTTGAAAAACAGCTCCTATAACACCTTTAATAAAGATAATTTTGAAATGTAATTTAATGCGTGGAAGTCAGTTAGTACTGAGGGGTTTAATTTTGTACTTGGAAAACAAGTGTGAGAAGAAAAGTATCCTTTTTTCTTCAAATTAATTTTTTAATTAACATAAAATTATATATGTTTATCGTATACAACATGTTTTGAAGTATATATACATTGTGGAATGGTTAAATCTAGCAAATTAGCAAGTACATTGCCTCACATAGTTATCCTTTTTTTGTGGTGAGAACACTCAATATCCACTTTCTTAACATTTTTCAAGAAGAAAAGTGTCTTTTTTTTTTTTTTTTTTTTTTTTTGGAGACAGAGTCTCACTCTGTTGCCCGAGCTAGAGTCCCGTGGTGTCAGCCTCTCTCACAGCAACCTCACACTCCTGGGCTGAAGCGATCCTCCTGCCTCAGCCTCCCGAGTAGCTGGGACTACAGTCATGTGCCACCATGCCCGGCTAATCTTTTCTATATATATTTTTAGTTGGCCAATTAATTTCTTTCTATTTTTAGTAGAGACGGGGTCTCACTCTTGCTCAGGCTGATTTTGAACTCCTGATCTTGAGCCATCCTCCCGCCTCGGCCTCCCAGAGTGCTAGGATTACAGGCGTGAGCCACCGCGCCTAGCCGAAAAGTGTCTTTTTAATAAACACGTTTTCTAAGCTCTGGCCGGCAACCCATTCAATTCAGTTCATGTTTATCAAGCACTGCATACACACATCTACACACAAACACAGTGATACAAGCACTAGTACTGCAAAAAGTTTGTTACCCTAGAATTCTAATGGGATTTTTCCCTCTATATGATATTCAAAATGAGATGTTAAATTCATGTTTAGTACTGAGCCACTTTTTAAACATTTGATTTTTCTTGACCTATGCTTTTACCTATGTTGATGATTTTAGAATCTGAGAATTAGAGAAAATAGTTGATTTCAACTTATCCTTTAGATTACAGCTTAAACATCCTCTCCTCAGGGAGATCCTCCCTGTGTCCACATCAATGGGTGTCACTGTGGTGTACCCTGTGCACTTTGCTTCCATGATTTTCCTGTCACACACACACACTCCACATGGACACACCGCACATGCACGTGACTGCTGGCGCTGTGTCCTCCTCCCTGTGGACTGTCAGCTCTGTGCAGGCGAGGCCGCTGTCTTTCCTGTCCCTTCTTCTTCCCAGTGCGTGTTGAATGACTAAAGGACGCTTTCCTTGAGGGTGGTTGAACGATGTATGTCGGCCTTTTCCTTTACAGTACTTTCTTAGATGTTTTCAAGTGTTTCCTGATTCAACCAAGAAATCTCTTCTCCGTTACTGACTTACTGCTTTTTCAAATTATTGACTACTTCTGTTTTCTCCCTTCTCTCAGGAGTAGGAAACAACTAAGAGTAGATGACTTTTATGTTCTGAGTGGCCCCCGCCTCCCTTTGCTCTTCCCTCAAGGTCTCAAACTCCTGACCTCATGCAGTCCTCCTGCCTCGGCCTCCCAAAGTGCTGGGATTACAGGCAGGAGCCACCATGCTCGGCCTCTTCCCTCAAGTTTTTTCTCGTGTCAGTGAACAAATACATTGTGATCTGGGAAGATTTCACACTTTAGTACGTCTCTAAGTTAACATTGAGTTGGATGTCACGTAGGAAAGTTCGTACTAGTGGGTGTAGTGATTTTAGCAATCAGGTGGGGTCACATTCAATTATGAAGTAGATATATTCTAAAGGATTTATATAGTGTGAAGAATATTAAGTTCAAAGAAATGTTACAGTAGGTATCTTAAATTTTCAACATGACTCTTGCCTAGCTGTAAAAATATATCTGGCATTTTATGTTTTATGCTTAAGTAAGTATGCAGTGGTAATGGACATGGATGTTTGATCATGATTTCAGGTGGGTAAGGCTTCAAGGAAACCTATCTCAGTGCCAAAAGCAAAAGCAGCAAACATTCTCCATTGTATTAATAGCTCCAAATCATGGCTTCTTGCCTCCAAGAATACTTTTAAACATCACTGAGCAGCGTGGCACAGGAGTTCCACTCTTCCTTTGCTCCTTCCTCCTCCTCCTCCAGATCCATTTGGATGATGCCTTTCAAAAGTAAGCTAAATAAGTCTACTCAGTACTCACATTAGAGTAGCTAGGAATTAAGCAAATAACTGTTTAAATGATGTGAGAAAGTTTATTTTAGCCTGGCTGAGATCTTAATATCTTCCTTGAAGTCAGAAATGGCATCATTTGATGTAGCTAACGGTGTTCTCTCTGATGGATCTGGTTGTGAATGTCATATGTTAGTCGTAAGGGGATAAATAAACTCTGGGTATGTCAATGCTGAAATTCAAAACAATTTTTAAAAGGTACTTGGTTTTAAAATGGAGCAAATGCATTTTTGGTATTTTGGGAATTTTGAGGTGTGTGTTTTGCTTCTTGCTAAGTAATTATAGATAATCTCACAGGGTTTGAATTTTCAGGTGTCAGAGCCATCAAGAGTACTGTGGTCAAGTTGCCATGGAGGGAGCACTGGTCCTTGAGACCCAGGTTTCAGTCCTGGTGACTCTGACTTTGGGCACATTCATGCATGTCATTATCTTAGCTACTCAACAGTGCAAGCTCTGGCCAGCAGAATTGGACCATTGAATATCTTTTTAAGATAATTTGAGAGTGCAAATGGCACAGTGATTTAATGGCATAGGTCTTTATTGCTTCTTACGAGGCAGTGAGCATGGCTTTGTTGAGGTAGCACTGTCTGGTAACAGACATGGTAGTTGAGACCACGGACTCTGGAGGCAGACCACTCTGCCGCTTGGTGACATAGAATGTTGGGAAGTTGCTGAACCTTTGTGCTCCAGTTTCCTCATCTCTATAATGGGCAAAAAAATGAGAAAAATACGTATAGTTGTGAGGAATGAATTAAGAATAACTACAAGGAATAAATTAGTAATAACTACAACTGGTATGTATCAAATGCTTACTGTGTGGCAGCCACTGTTCTAAGTACTGAGGATACAAAGGTGAATGACGCGTTTCTGTCTTCAGAAAGCTCACAGTCAGGTGGGAGGGACAATAGGAAGCAAGGGGAGAGCAGGCTTGTAAGTGTTACAGTAGATGTGCTTACAGGACCAGGGTTTGAGGAGGGTCAGTTTCACTGCGAGAGAGTGTTAGAAAAGATACCTACGAGAGTTTAATTCAACAAACAGGAAGTGCTTGCTAGGTGTGCCTGGCATCTTGGTTAGGTGTTGGGACTACAGGATAAATTTAGCATGGTCCCTGCTCTGGAGGAGCATAAAGTTTAGTGGAAAGCTGTGAGTCTAGCGCTCAGTAGTTATCAAGATGCCTGAGCGGAGTGCTGAGGGTGAAGAGCTTGACGAGACAGTGGAGGGACAGAAGCACAGAAGCCAGCAGAGTGGATCACGGTTTGCAGGCCACTCTCGGGATGAGGGAAGCAGGGTGCTGCACCAAGCTGGGTGGCTAGACTCACACCCACAGTCCAGGTCAGGGGGAGGAAAGTGTGCATGGAGTGGGGACACTTTGTGTTTTTAAATAGCATCTGATAATTAAATTGAGTTCAGTGAGTTCTAGACAATTTCTTCATAAAAATTATAACTTTGAATTTCATAGTCTTTGTTCTTCCACTAAATTTAGTACCATAAATTTTTAATTAAGGAGAAATCTTTTTTGGTCAGCACATTTGAAAACATTTTCCTGCATATGTTCCTTAGAAAATGAAATAAACTGTAGAGAATATGTGGAAATTGGCTTAGATGTAGAAGTTCTTTTCTGTGGATGAGATGATCCTTTTGCCTGCTAAGTGCTTTCCTATCACACTTATTAGCTAGGATTGGGAGTTGGGAATACTTAGGAAATGAGCTGGCTAATTTCAGAAGGATGGTAATCCTGCAAAACCAAGGAAGGAAGTGTGTTGGTTGATTTGCTTTTAATTGAACTGATACATTTGGAGACAGGGCACCTACTTTCACCAATCAATAAATTGACTTGGTAGCGGTTGCTACAGATGGCTGGTTTTGGCATACCATGTGCTGTGAATGTATCACGACGATACTGTATCGTTACACTATCATTTTGCAGTCTGTGTGTGCACATATTTAGTAATTATAAGAAAGTTTTTATGTTCTCATAGTACTTTCCTATGTACAGAGTGCTTTTTGTTTACTAATTTATATCCATTTGACACACATTTAATGATTGCTTTTGATGGGTATGGTAGGAACATGTTACATACACGACTATTAGTTGCAGATAGAAGTAATTAGAGCGTAGTTTTCACATTGAAGCAATCTAAGACATCTCTGAGAAAGAGAACATTAAGTGTGTGGGTTCTGATAAACTCTTATAGTGATAAGGTATCATGTTAAGTCTGATTCTGCTGAGTAAAAGGTATTCCTGGAGGTTTCCACTGTGATAGCATGACAGGGACCAGATTTATACCCTAGAAGAACTAGGGGGAGACAAGTGAGGCACTTGCACACAGTTTAAGGGGGCACCAAAAACCTCAGTAATTGAGATTAATAGTATAATGAAGTGCTTTCTAAAAATCAAATTCAATGCAAAAAAAATCCATGATGAAAAAAATCAAAATTTTAAATAGAGAATAAAGAGAGGGTCAGTATTAATGGTTTTCCTTTTGTCTGATGCAGCCTGGCATGACCCTGCTCCTGATGTGTCTTTGTGTAAAGTTTTGGTATTTTGTTTCTCATGGATTTTTTTCATTAATTTTGGTTTTTATCTCTGTTATGGAGGTCTTTGGCACTCCCTTAAAATTTGTGCCTGAGGCAAGTGTCTCACTTACTTCACCCTAGTCCTCAAATGACTTCCATTGTAATCCACCTGAAAACCAGACAAAATATATGAAAAAAGTACTTTTCATACCTTTGACACAAGGTAGGAGTGTGTTCCCTGAAACAAGGGAAACAAATGAAATGAGCCCCATCGTATTCCAGCTTACTCCCTAGAGCAGGAGTCTACAAACTTTTTTCTATAAAGGGTCATATATTATGGTAAATATTTTAGGCTTTGTGGGCCATCTGGTCTCTGTCACAGCTACTCTACTATGGTCTGTGGCTGTTTTCATATCAAGGATGTAAATGAGTAGATGTTGATGTTATTTACAAAACCAGGAGGCAGGTGGGATATGGCTTGCAGGCCTTAGTTTGTCGACCTTGGCCAAGAGGCAGTTTCCACATTTCAGGGCAGGAAGAAAGTCAAACAGAGCGCAGTGGCCTCACTAAAATGACGAAACAGAGAGCAGTGTTGGGGGCAGACAAGGCAGCTAGAATTTGTGCAGCAAAATATAAGAAAGAAAGGGGCAGCTCAGAGAACTCCAGAGATCTATAGAAGGCCCCCCTTAAAGCTGTGTTTAAGTACTAATCTGCACATACATGAGAGGAAACCCTCAAAGCCAGGGAAAGAGCCACCAGAAAGGGGAAGAACAAACAATTCTTGAACATCAATCCCACAGGGCTAGGAATAATTTGTGTTCCCGTCGCCTAGGGTGGCATTAGTCAGATCCTTTTAAGGCTTGCTTTTTCATCTTTGTTAGGGTGGGTTCAGCGCAGCTTCTGCATCTAGGGCATCAGATAGATTCCTCAGAAGGGTGTCACCTTAGTAGTGGGGCTGAATTAGTCCTAGACTAATAGGCTGCTCTGGATCTACCCTAAACTGATTCCCAATAACTGCATTCCCAGAACAAAGCCCCACCTGTATTTAAAAGGATACAATATAGGCTGGGAGTGGTGGCTCACACCTGTAATCCTAGCACTCTGGGAGGCCGAGGCGGATGGATCACTCAAGGTCAGGAGTTTGAAACCAGCCTGAGCAAGAGTGAGACCCCGTGTCTCTACTAAAAAAAAAAAGGGTACAATATAATCCAGCATCCAAAAGTGTAAAAACAAAATGTCTAGCCTCTAATACACAATTACCAGGTACACAGAGAAGCAAGAACATATGATATTAACCAGGAGGGAAATCAATCAGTAGAAACACACCCAAAAATGACAAAAGATGATAGAATTAGTAAAAGGACATTAAAATAATTTATGAATATGTTGTACATGTTCCCTACAAGAATGTAGGGAAAAACATGAACATAATGGTGAGTGAAATGAAAGGTGTAAAAAAAGATTAAAGTACACCTCCAGAGATGCAAATACAGCATCTAAAATGAAAAATGTGGTAGACTGACAGCAGAGTAGTACTGCAGAAGAAAAAATCACTGAACCTCAAGATATAACAATAGAAACAATCCAAAGTATAGCGCAGAGAATAAAGACTGAATGGAATAACAGAGCATCGGTGACTTGTGGGACAAAATCAACTAGTCCAAGACATGTGTAGCTGTAGTTCCAGAAGAGGAGGAGGGAATATGAACAATATTGAAAGGAATGGTGGCTAAAATTTTTCCAAATTTGATGAAAACTATAAACTACGAAGTTCAAAAACCCTAAACAGAATAAACATACAGATCATGCCAAGGTATTTCATAATCTGATCACTAAAAAAACAGTGCTAAAGAGAAAAAAAAAAATCTTAAAAAGCAGCCAGAAGAGAAGAAACACATTACAGAGGAACAAAGATACTAATAACAACAGACTTCTGGTCAGATCTTGCATAAGCCAGAAGACAACGGAGTGACATTTTTGAATACTGAAAGAAAAAAACCTTTTAGCTTAGAATTCTGTACCCAGCTAAAACATTTTTAAAAAAATGAAGGTGAAATAAATTTAGGCCAAGAAAAATTGTCAGAATTATTTGCCAGCAGAACTGTACTACTTGAAACATTAAAGAAAGTTCAGATAGAAGGAAGATATCAGATGGAAATTTTTTGTTTGTTTGTTTGTTTGTTTGTTTTTTGAGACAGAGTCTCACTTTGTTGCCCAGTCTAGAGTGCCGTGGCATCAACCTAGCTCACAGCAACCTCAAACTCCTGGGCTCAAGCAATCCTTCTGCCTCAGCCTCCCGAGTAGCTGGGACTACAGGCACGCGCCACCATGCCTGGCTAATTTTTTCTATATATTTTTAGTTGGCCAATTAATTTCTTTGTATTTTTAGTAGAGATGGGGTCTCGCTCTTGCTCAGGCTGGTTTTGAACTCCTGACCTTGAGCAATCCATCCACCTCGGCCTCCCAGAGTGCTAGGATTACAGGCGTGAGCGCCGTGCCTGGCCAGAAATTTTTACACAAAAGAATGAAAGGAACCAGAAATGGTCAATAGATGGATGTTTTCACT
>CAUYRT010049079.1:0-15160 GCA_963574885.1 Lepilemur ruficaudatus
GAGGATGAGGCGGGTGCATCGCTCAAGGTCAGGAGTTCAGCCTGAGCAAGAGCGAGACCCCGTCTCTACTAAAAACAGAGAAATTAATTGGCCAACTAAAATATATGGAAAAAATTAGCCGGGCATGGTGGCACATGCCTGTAGTCCCAGCTACTCGGGAGGCTGAGGCAGAAGGATCGCTTGAGCCCAGGAGTTTGAGGTTGCTGTGAGCTAGGCAGATGCCACGGCACTCTAGCCTGGGCAACAGAATGAGACTCTATCTCAAAAAAAAAAAATAAAATAAAAAAATAAAATAAAATAAAAAATAAAATAAAGGAAACCTAAAGGATGAATGAGAATTGTTCAACAAAAAAGCAGATGTTTACTAAGCATTCTAGGCAAAGACCAAAGGATGTATCAAGGCCCTGGGGTAGGAAAGAGTGTGGCACCTTCTAGGAAATGAATGGAAGCCAGGGTGGGTGGAAAGTATTAAGCCAGGTAGAAAATAACACTACAGGCATCAAAGAGGTAGAACATTTAAAAGATGCTTTAAAAAAAAAAAATCCTAAATGCTAAGGAAAGCCATGGAAAAATGTTAAGCAGGAAAATCTCATGACCAGATCTTCGGTTCATGAAGATCATTCTGGCAGCAAGGCAGAGGTTGGCGTGGGGAGGAGCACAACTGGAGGCAAAAACTGTTAGAAGAAAACGAGTGAGAGAAGAAAGTGTTTTGGACTAGGATCTTGGTAGTGGGGATGCAGCCAAGTGGATAGAGTCCAGGTCTATTTTAGGGGTGGAATGAACAGAACTTGTTGAATGATTAGAAGTACAAGATGAAGAATCTCAGAGTTAATGCCTGGATTCTACTAATTCACTTCTACCAAATATATTTGAGGAAATATAGGACACTTTCTAGGGAAAAGTGGAGCACTATATTCATCAGGGTTTTCTAGGGAAATGAACCAATAGGAAACATATACATATATGTTTTATAAGCAGTTGGCTTGCAGATTGTGGAGGCTGAAAATCCCCATGATTTGGCCATCTGCCAGCTGGAGACCCAGGTGGTATACATTCCAAAGTCTGAAGGCCTGAGATCCAAGAGCACCATTGGTGTTAGTCTTAGACCAAAGGCAGGAGAAAACCTACGTCCCAGCTCAAGAAATCAGGAAGAGAGAGAGAACTCAACCTTCCTCCACCTTTTTGCTCTATTCAGGCTCTTGGTGGGTTAGATGATGCCCGCCCACATTGCGGAAGGCCAACTTCTTTACTCAGTCTACAAGTCAAATGCGAATCTCTTCCAGAAACACCTTCTCAGAAATGATGTTTAACCAGATATCTGGGCAACCCGTCACCCAGTCAAGTTGACATAGAACTAACCATCGCAGGCCCCATGGACTGACTCATCCACAGACCTCAGCACAGGCACTTAAGGAATGTTATCTCAGCTATTCAGCAGGTAGCGTCAGGTAGCATCTGCCACTAAGTAGTAAAAATGTTTTTCCTGGCAGCTCACAGACTTGGGAAGATTTTTGTCATTCTTAAAATGCCCAGTTTAGACCGAGTCCCAGTTAGTCTGATGGAACCACACTGAAAAGACAGAAGGGCTTATTTGGAGACCTGTCCTACCCCTCTAAAAAATGTTATTCTGCTTAGTAATAAATGACTCACTCTAGTGCACAAAAGGGTGAAAGCTTTATTTCACACTCATTTAAAAGATTACTGTTCACACGTGAGAAAAAACTACCTCCTCTCCTACCCCTCAGGATTCCAAGATCCTGCCTTCATTTGCTAAACGTTACTTGCACTCTGAGACCGCTGGAGCTTTTCTTTTGTTCAAGCAAAGGAATGCACGAGAGAGGCTGGTGAGGAATCATTCATCTGTTTGTGTCTGACTTTGAGGAAATTCTGCTCATAACTGATGAGCTGCTTTTCCCGGAATAAATAGTTCTGGGGTTCTCCATAAGTCTGGCTACCCACTCTTGATCATATCAACTCATCTAACTTTAGGGTTGAAAAGGTCCTCAAAGAACATTGGTTCAACCACTTCATTTTACACGTGAAGAATCAGAAATTCAGAGGCATTGAGGATACGGTCCCATGGGGGGCTGAGGCAGCGGACGCCCTTGCTCGTGTATTCATGCGCAAAGCCATTCCATGAAGGGCTGAGCTACTTCACTTTATGCTTCTATGATCTTCAGGTTGACACATCCTGAGAAAGGACAACTCGGCCTTTTTATTCTGGCAAGCAACTGTTTTTCAGGGTTCTGAGGAGAAGCCAAGCTATCATCACAGAGCAGTGAAGGGATCTCTTGGTGAACAGTTTCCTCCCGTGAACAAGCATCACGTGCACGTTCTTTAAATGTCCTGTCAGTCACTTTCCATTTCTATTTATGTTAGGGACTTATTGTCTATAGCTAAAATTGACATTTACTGTGCCCATAACCCTACCACAAATTAAAATCAGACCCCTCGTCCCTCTGGGGAATATGTTTATTAAGCTGTAGGAAGACATCTGAAATGATACCAAATTGCATTTTAAACTTGAAACCCCAAATACCACATTTGTTTGTGAGTAGGAATAGGACTGTCTGGGGAATAATTTGAGAAACTGAGCAAGCCACTCTCTTTTGCAAAATGCAGGGCCACCAGGGAAGGGAAGAGTACGTTAGAAGAAACACTTTATATAAACCCCTGTGTGGCTTTTAACTAATCATTTAAAACTAAACAAAATTTTCTTCAGAATGAACTCACAAGACAAATAAGCCCTTTAAAACTTCATTTTAAAGAACAGACACAGACATTTCAATTGTACTTATAAATACACAGAGAAGAGGGTTGAGAGAAACATCAGAATAAAACAAGCCTATAAAAATGTAAACCTGGGTTCTAAGCTTTGACCCCACTAATACAGGCAAAAATGTGTTTAGGACCAAAAATCTTAATACCACTGTTGCCTTTTAGCATGTGGATGTCTGTGGGTGTTTGTGTGTGGTACTTCTGCACATAGCATAGCCACAGTCTCAGTCTCGGAGACGGAACCAACTTTGTCCATAGGGAAGCCATAGTGAGTGGCTTCTTGGCTTGTGTGTCCAGTCCATGAGTAGCTTGGAACATAGCAAAGCCTGGTTGAAAAGCCCTTTGAGATCCTTGGATGCACAGTACAAAGTAAATGCCAAGTATCATTATTATGAACTTTATTGCTACTATTTTACTAAGTGTTTCAGATTAATATCAATTCAGCTTCATGGTAAGTGTTCTTGCGAAGTGGGAGAACTTGAAAGGCAGCTCAGGGAAAGTTGCGTAAGAGAGGGTGCAGAGTTTCCTAGAAACTCTACCCTTCCCCAGATACCCCTCACTCAAGCTGACTGCCCCTAGAAATCAGGATAGTGTTTCAAGCTATCACACTCCTCAAAAAGGTGCCTATCTTCGGGAGGCTGAGGCAGAAGGATTGCTTGAGCCCACGAGTCTGAGGTTGCTGTGAGCTAGGCTGATGCCACGGCACTCACTCTAGCCCGGGCAACAGAGTGAGACTCTGTCTCAAAAAAAAAAAAAAAAGTACCTGTCTTGGATGTGGCATAGGATTACAGCTGCCAGGAAGTGAAAGACAGTGTATTAGTAGGTAACTTCTACTAAGTAGAAGTAAGTCATTCAACAAACCTCTGTGGGGCTCCTATTATGTGCTGAGCTTAGTGCTCTCAAATACTCTTCTCCAGATCTAGGGGGCAGAATGATACATGCTGTAATACACACAGCAGGGACTGGCCAGGCCTGGAGAAATCAGAGCAAGCTTCCCTGAGATACTGGATACACCAGGATTCGCAGTAATGGGAGAGACGCCCAGCTCCCTTGGAGAGGCTGGGTGTTTCTGGGTCTTTTCCCCCAACACTTCTCCCCCACAAATTTAGAACAACATAGCTTTACTTTGTATTTTAAAATGCTACTAGTAATAATTTTATTTTCTACAGCAGATTAATCGTCTCTATTCTTCCAAGGACCGAGCACGCTCAAAATAGTCTCTCAAGTCGTCCTCACTCCGTACCTGTGATGTGGGTATTAGAGCCACGTTGTTTTTGCCAGTGGAAAAACAGAGAAGTCAAATGACTCGCACGGATCACACATCCTCGGCAGTGGCAGAGCAGGAGGCTGCCCAGAGCCTGTGCCTTGTCAGCCACACGAGGCTGCTTTATCCGATGTCCTGGTTAATGATGGAAGTCACTGTTATCTCTATCATTTCTGTCAGCCACTCTGACTGGAATAAGTGAAAACAATAGACCTAATTTAGGACTCTGAGAGGTCCACCAGCTCCTCCTCCTCCTCCCACTCTTCCTCCTCCTCCCTAGAAATCAGAATCTATTTTTTAAGAGCCTAATAAGAGGAAATTCCAAAACCCCAGTTAACCATTTAATTGTTTCACACGATTTGTTCTCGGGAGATGTTCATTTCTAACTTCAGTCTCATCTGCTGCTGATTGATTGTTATTATTCTGCTCCGGTTGGGTTTGAAAGTAACTCGTGACCGTTCTCAGCACATAGTAATTTGGAACCTCGAAGATTATTATCATCTTCTCCCCGCCTTCTCTGTTGTGTCTTCCAAGGCCTAAAGAGTCCTTATTCCCTTCACTTTCCACCTTAATTCTCCCCTTCTGGCCTTTTAGTATTTTCCTGTGTTTCTCTGGAACCCTGTCCAAGTTCTCCACACCTTCCCGTCTCTCCCCCACGACATTCAGGCCTGGCCTGATCAGGATCCCTTCCACTCATCCTATGGTTTTGGCTATTTGATTACAGGGGTGATTCACTTCTTGGCCTTTTGGTGAAGATGAAGTGATTACAGCGGGGGCTGAGATAGAGTTTTGTCGCTCTCTGTAAGGATGTAACCCAGTGAGGAGTTTGCTAAGCCTTGCGGGGCAATGCCTTGTTCCTTGTCGGTGTTTCCTTGGAGAACAAGCGATCTCTCAGCACCGCTGTTACTTTATCATTAAGAACAGAACTGGAGAAATCGGGATTTTAGCCGCCTGAGGTTGCATGGTCCCTGCATGTAGTCACAGCTGCTGAAAGCCACTCCCTCTGGACCACTGACACATCCCTCCCCTGCCAGCGTATCTGTGGAGCTAATAAATTCTAGCGCCGCCTTTTAAAGAGCTGAAATAATCCCAGCAAGTGGCTGGGTGGAGGAGCTCATAAATTTGGTCTCCCAGGAGAGATATTTGAAAACTGCCCAAGAGACCCTGCCTCTAGATTCAAGAAGAGATGAGATAAAAGCATCGGTGAGGGCAATAGCGTGAGGAGCCTTGCAAAAGGCACAGATTGAGCAAGGGCTGCCTGGGTGATCCAGTAGACTTTTTTCAAGAGTTCTCTTTGCGGCTGGAGCTGTCACGGTTCAGCTGCAAAACTCAGTTGTCTTTTTGGAATGTAGGTGTCCAAGGACGGTGCTAGGTATGAGTCCACCACAAATGATTTGTTAAAAGGTGATAACTGACAAGCTGAATGAAAGACCAGGAGAAACCCAAACAGAATTGCTGACTTAGAGCTTGGGGTGGGGGTGGGGCTCCCCACATGGCTGTCAGCTCAGGGAGTTCTCTGCCTCTGCAGAATACCCAGGCAAGGGCCTTAGTGAATGTTTTCATGAATTATTCATTTATGGTGAATGAATGCAAGCAGCAGTCACATGTAAATGACAAGGCTCCTAATCAGAGAGCTACTTATTTGTCCTTATGAGGCAGGAGGAAGCTTATTAACAACTCACAACAGGAAGAAATTTTACTTAGGGATATGTCTCTATAATGATATTTTTTCCCCCAGCCAGTCAGATGTACAGCATTTGTTTGAGCTGCATTCAAAGTCATCTTTTCTTTTATCTTTTGATCTGCATTTACTTGCCTTTTCTAAATGTAACTTTATGAATAATTGATATAACTGAGAAGTTATTGGCTGATTGAAAAGCCATCTCTTCATGTCTATAAGAGACCCATGGTTAAAGCCATGGGTTAAAGCCAAACTGACCCATGGTTAAAGCCAAACTGTTCAAGCATTTAGGGTCTTTTATAAAAGATCTTTATAAAGAGCCTTCAGCTCTTCACAAGGAAAAAAATATCAGATTTTGAAAACAGATTTTTTTTTTTTCTGAGAATAGTACATCAGAAACCCAATTCAACTATGTTTTTGGTTAACAGATGAATCAGGCTGACTGCATGACTAATGCAAATTAATGATGCAGAAATCAGTCATTAAAGAAGCCAAAAAATTAAAGGTTGATTTAATGGTCTTAACACAATGATCATAAATTCGGATGTCCCCTCCCATTACTGCTGTCTCTGCTTAAAACACTTGAAAGCACTAGTAAACATCCCCTCCGCCTAAGTAAATGCAGCATATATGCTATAAAACCTAGCAAAGTCTCCAGCAGGATGCAGATCTGTTAGCTGTATTACATTTTATTACTACCATTGGCTTTCTCGAAGCCAGGCTTTCATTTAAATAAAAAGAAGTTATCATTTCCAATATATCAGACACTATATCTAATAAAATAAAGTCATCAGTAGTACAAAATTGGTAAAAAGGAAGCCCAAATTTACCTTGTGTGATAAGTTTAATTTGCAACACCCCTGGTGATAATGATTCCAAAAATGCCCTTGTCAATATCAATAAGTCTGTGCAAAGCAGAAATGTGATGTCTAGTTGACCATGGTGTGGGTGTAACTGGCATCTCCTAGTGCAGAGCTCTGAGCAGTATAAAGTACAACCTTATTGCAGGGCAGACATCCAATTTTTAAAACATTATATAGATTGGAGACAGATGAGTGTTCCTGAATGATTCTTGGTCTTTTCCTATGAAATGCCTAAAATATAATTTCAAATGGAAATTAATTTAATTGATGCAAAAACAAATGGGTCTAGAACTCATCTGAAAGCTTGAGTTTAATTTAAGGAGCACTGATAAAAAGTACACATTACCTTGGGGGTAACCATTTATGCATTTCAAGAACAGAAATGAGTTGTGTTAAGCTGTTAATGTAAATTGGAGTTTCACTTATGGCTTGTAGATCAATTAATTTCTTCTTATTAGTTAATGAAGATATTCTACTAAACATGATTCTTGGAATGTCCATCATTAATAGAAGAGATCTTTGATATCTATGTTTTCATTAATTCAAGAAATATTTATTAAGCACCTATTAGGTAGCATGTACTCTCTAAAATTTCAGAATTATCTGCTACAGTAAAGGCAGTACAAGGCAGACACAATCTCTGACTTATGAAGTTTATTGTCTAATTGGAAGGAGAGACATTTAAAAATATTACTCAAAAATCATTGATGAATTACTGGACTCTATGGCAAGCCCCTATATTCCCAGCTACTCTGGAGGATGAGATGGGAGGATGGCTCAGAAGTTCAAGGCCAACCTGGACAACATAGTGAGACCCCATCTCTAAAAAACACAAATCACTGATGAATTACAATCAGGAAGCTGTTATGGTAAACTCCAAGAGATTATAGAACACATTTATTTTGTTTATCATTATATCCTCACCAATTGAAAATTTATAAATGAATTGTCAATATTATACAAACAATCTAACTGGCCAAACCAGTTTTCCCTTCTAAAATGAGAGTGAAGGGAGCCTGACACATATTAGGTGTTTAATTGATCTTTGGTGAGTGATTGATTGATTCATTGAATAATTAGTGATAAATGTTACTAGGCAAAAGTGTAGGGTACACTCAAAGCCCTCTACAAAAAGCCCCAATCTAGTGTGGTTGCTCAGAAAAGGTGGTGAGGATTACTTTCGTCAAGGCTCTCTGGCAGGAAGGAAGATGATGCTTCCATGAAGGTGGAAGAAAGTCAACTGTGGCAGGTACATTGACCCATGCGCAGTCAGAGGCACCCGGAGGCCAGATGGTGCGAGGCCGTGGAGCTCTGTCCTGCTCTATCTCGGGGAGATGGCCTTATAGTTGTCCCTGATGGGCTGTATCATTTGCTATCAGTACTAGCTTTTTAAAACAGAATGAGGGCTAGGGATAGGGCAGAGACATAGATACAAAGGCAAAATTCTCTTTCCGGACGCCCAAATGTCTGTGTCACCAAAGAAAAGCAAGTGGAGAACAATTCTTGCAGGAAAATCCTGCCATCCCTTGAGCCTAAAAAAGCTTTGAAAGGGAGAATACACATTTTCATTAAATCTGCTGGTATTTTCACGCCTTTTCTAGGGCTAAATATTTCTACTTCTTTGTCTCATTTGTTAAAAGGGGAAATATTGTATTTGGCCGCCTATCTTTAGAAGGTTGGCGGTAAGACTTCGTGCAGAGCATGAGCTCATTCACAAAAATGACACAGGTAATGTGATGTCTTTAAATATGGGCCAGGTAGCTTTCCTATTTTCCCAATTATTGCTTCTGTTGGATTTCCGTCATTGTTTTCAGGAAAAGCAAGATACTGAGAACTGATCTTTGGGGAACTAGGTCGATTGCATTTTGAGGAAATATTTTCAAGGGGCTTTTCTGAGAAATAATTTTGAAATTCTGTAAAGTTGTGGGTGAGAGGAGTCTATATGCACCTGTAGAAGGGTTTGGGAGTCTCAAGTTGATGGATTTTTAAAGAAATATCTCATGTATGCAGGGAGTGATGGACATTTTATATTTGTTAGATTTTGGTTCATTAATTAAAACTAAAGATTGGTGTTTAAGAGCAAGCTACAATTTCTTGACTGTAGTATGGTGATTAATCTGTTATTTGATCACCGTTTCAGAATAGTAATAATAACAAAGACAATAACAACTAATTTTTATTAGCATATTCAACATATTTAACACAGTCATTTTACAATTGAGGAAACTGAGGCACAGAGAGGCCAAGTAACTTGCCCAAGGTCTCACAGCTAGGAAGTGGCAGAACTCAGACTCCAACCTAGGCAGTTCAGCTCCTGAGCCCATGTTCTTCATTACCCCATTGTACAATGCAACTATTACCCATGGAAGAAGTATATTGCCTTTGCATAAGTATATTGCCTTTGCATTTCACATTCTACTTGATTGCCCTGACCATTTGCTTTCTTTACAAAAATAGAAATTGTAAAATTTCACATCAGAGAAGAATGAGTAAATAAGCATTTTGCATTAGAAACTGCTTTCTCTTAAGATTTAAGAGTTTATATTTCCCTCTTTAGCATTTCAATCTCCTCCCAGACAAAAACTAGTTTGCCAAGATAGACCACAACACTTCATTTGAGAAGGTCCACAGGAAGTACATGTTTCTTTTCATAAACAAATACAGGCATGGTGAGCAATGCTCTTTTTCTAATCTGTGTGAAAATATGTTGCATTTAAGTGAGAAAGAAGTGTGGGCCCCATGGAATATAAAGTCTTTTTAATCAACTTTTCTTGCTTTTTAGGAACACCTTATATTTGTGGTTTAATAGTGTTTCAAATACAGTCTTGATGTTAAGAACTAAATGTCAGACTGGCTCAATTTCATTGATCGTAGACACTGACCACCTACTGTGTGCCGGGTGCTGGTCTGAGTACTGTGGATGCTTCAGTGTGCAGTGAATGACACCCTTATCATGATGGAATTTGTAGTCTACTTAGATTAAGAATGTCTCGTTTTCAAGTCCTAGAATCTGAATTTTCGAGATTCAGGGGCTTTTAAGATAGCCTGCAGTCCGATCTGTTCATTAGACAGATGATGCAATGGAGAGCCCAAAAGTTAAGAAGGTCTTTTCCCCAGAGCCAGCAACTCTGTTAGCAATGGCATCTGGATCTCCTGCTCCCTGAAGCTTTTTCTTTTCTTTAATTCTGTTCTCCATCAAGTCCTCATGTTATTATTTTTTATCTTCTCCAGATTTCTTCGATGTTTATGATCTGCTTTCAATGCTGACATTGATCTTCCAATTTTTTTTCTTTTTTCCTTTGGCAAATGAACCCTCTGTACAAACTCAGATCTTCTAATTTTCTAATCTAAGTTTTTTCGTCCTTGGCCTGATCATATACGTGGCAGATCTGTCTGTCCAGAGAGTTGATTGGATGATCCTGGGGTGCCACAGATCTTCTGAAGACCTGGGAGAGGAGAGCAGTGTGCAGAGACCCTCCTTAGAGCTTCCAAGGGCAAGGAAGATCTGTAGACACAGTTCAGGCTTTTCAGACACCCCTAGACTGGAAAACATCCTTTGGGGGGAAAAATGAGGACATGAAATCGTTTGCTGTGGTACCTATCATTCTGTTAAGGACAGTGAAAACAGTCTGTCATCCTTGACATTTTGATTGAAAGAAAAGCTTACATAGATTTCAACCATAAGCAGTATGTTTATACAAGTGTATAAAGAGGAATAATCTGTCAAGTTGGAAAACTCTTAATGCTGCAGGACTCAGTGTAGTAATTGAACAATCCAACATGAGCTCACACATCTTACCTTGTTCCATGCCTCAATAATTTTTAGTAGAAATACTTTACCTAGAGGCATATGGTTATTAAAAAGGAGGCTTGGCTTGCTCAAAGTCTGGAATTATTAGCTCATGGCAACAAGCCTGCACTGGAGAAAGACTGTTGGGTCTTTGTTTTCACGACTTTACTGCAATTTGCCATCTCATTTTCAGAGTCTAACTGATGTGTTGTTTGGGAAATTTTGTTGTGTTTCCTTTCGAAGGAAGAAAACGTAATTTCACGTGGATGAGTGAATTCTCATGTTAGCAGTATTACAGTAATTTACTACTGCATAGAAAGTCCAGGGAACAGTGTGACTATCAAAGGAAATGAACTGTGAATTTATTTTAGCACAAAAAATCAATAATAACGTAGTTGTGGGAGCCATCAAGGTGTGATGGGGGAAGCCCTGTGTTGCAAGTTGAGTATAAGCCCTGTTCCCTGTCATGACCCATGTGACCGTAGGCAGACTTAAATGTTTCTGAATGCAGCATGCTCCTGAATGAAATGGGAATAATAGGACCTTCTTACCACATTGCATTGTTTCAAGTCACTTAAAATTAGGGACGTGAATATACTTTGAATGTATTAAATAATAATAATTCTTATTTCAATATACACAAAAGGAATTAGACAATGCAATTATTCCAATACCACTCTTGCTTCAATGATATCAATATTCTGGACAAATGATTTTTTCTTACGCCTTGCTATATCGATAATCACCTCAATCTAGTCCTTTATATACCTAACGATGGGTAGATATAATGATTTTACTTTTTACAGTTTTTGTAGTTTTAATAGTTCAAGCAAGAAACTCCATCAGTTTGGTAGGTGGAGTTTGGGGAAATAATTTGCAGAATCTGTGTAAAACAATAACCTGAAAATTATTCAGAATCCAAACGTATATATATATATGTATATATATATATCAAATGATCATTTTTCCCTACAAGTATACATTGCTAATTAGTCTGATTGGTATCATTCGGAAATTATTGTTATAATCCCAAGGGAATTCGGTACCCAGAAAGGCTATCTTGGTGAGGGAATATTTGGTATTTTAAAATCTGATAGATCTATGCAAGGTGTAGAAAGAACTTAGCTAATAAGAACATTGAATTACACGAAACATACCATTCCCAAACTATTCTATACGACTAGGAGTTTTCCCTAGTTCTGGGAGGAATGAAAATTCATATTTTTGCATCTCCATTTACATCACCATTAAGTTGTTTAATTGATTTTTTTTAAAGAAAGAACACATTAATAAAAACTGATAACCAAGATTATTTTTAACATGTCCAGTTGGAGACAGAATGTAAATGATGATAACACATTGCCCTTTGTCCATGAGTATGATACTGCAAACCAACCTAGTAAAAAGAAATGTTTCTAGTTGTCTTTTCCATAATAGTTTTTGCTTGTCCTTAACTATCTATACTCAAAGCATTCCCCCAGGTGACTAGGGAAATAGGCATTTGATAAAAAACTGTATGTGTTTGTGCGTCTATTGAGATTAGATGATTACCTATATGTCGGGGTGCTCTCAGTGAATTTTCCTCACTATGAAACTAGGGAGTTCCGACTGTTAATTTTGGATTCAGAGTAACTATTATTAAACTCTATATGCTTTAATATGCAACTATTTTCTTTTCAATAAAGTTCCTAAGCAAGACATCAAGACTGGAGGACATAAGCCAACATTGTCTGCTGGCTAACCATATCCTATATCTGTCTGACTAGAGTTACCCACCTCTGAAAGAGACCTTAAGACCCAGCGAAGTCACAACCTGCCGTAGTATTTCAGAGCAATTGAACTCAGGAGTCTCCCAGAACTGTAAAAGCTAAAGGGCTTTCCAAGACCCCGCTAGTCCAGACTCCTCCTGAGGTCCCAAGGGCACGTGCCAAGGAATACCCATAGTACTTCACTTGCTTGTCTGAAGACACTCATTTCATTGTTGTAAGAGACTTCTATTAGCCTATCTATGTATCTCCTCACACGCAAATCCTGTTACCAGAACTGGGTGTCATTTGTGTGCGTCCATGTCACCTCTGTGCAAAAGCTTTATATTTTTTTATATTTTCATAGGTACACCCTCCCAAGCCGACCATAAATCTTCACTGATTTTATGACTAATCCTATGATGTGTGACTGTGGGGTTAGCTCTATTTCTCCTGAAGAGCTCTGGGGCAAAAAGAGTGGAAAACTTCATCTTCTTGGGAATTCTAACAGCCGTGCGTCAGTAGGGGACTTCACGTCAGTCCCCTACTTCTCCATAGGAGCCAAGGGAACTCCAGAGACGTGGCTCCTTCTGCATCTCTGGTGGGGCTCTAGACAGGGCTGCCCTTCCTGGAGCGAGGCAAGGTGTGGGCCCACGTAGAGCATCTCTGTCGGCAGCCTCTGCCCAGCACTTAGCATGAGGAAGTCACATTCACGCGTACACGCTCTCTCTTTTAAGAAAAATGCATTAATTCTGCAAGCACTCGTTTCTGGCATGACACGCAGGATCAGGTTGCCGTAACATGGAAGACTCATAGGTCCTGAGAGGTTTTTGTTTGTTTGTTCTGTTTTATTTGTTTGTTGTTAAGTCCTGAATTTAAGGGTTTGACGTTTATACAGCTCCCCAGAGCAAAAACATCAGGAGACCGAGAATTTAGCTGGGGAGGTCACTTGTTTGCCATTTTTAATAAACACAAATAATTCCCTTCTTCCCTCAGCCCCACATTCCCTGGCTCATTAAATCAATTTAAGGCCCTTACATTTTTTTTTTTTTTTTTTCTGGCCAATTGAAGCAAAAGCTCAAACTCCATACAGTGCTCCCCCGAGGAGCGCTTACCCATGTCCTGCAGGTCAGGCCCAAATCAGTTTCTGTCAAACAGCCTAACACCTCGAGTTATTATGAAATGAGCGGTTGGTAATTGGAGGCCGCGCTCTGGACGTGCCCTGAGACAGGCCAGCTGTGCCGCTGCTGCCCTGAGATCTGGCTGCTTTGGTTTGTGTCCTGACTTTGGTTTTTTTCCCACTCACAGCGGAGAACTATGAAAAAATCAAAACGGATTTCTGTCGGGAATTCATGAATGAAGTTGGCTCTGCAAATCCAGAGAACAAAAGTGCACCCAGAGCAGAGCCAGGCGGGCTTCCAGGAAGAGGTGTTGGGGAGTGTGGCTGAAATAAATGTGCACATCTCTGAGGCTCTAAGACACTCCAGGTGGCTGAGACTTCCCAGTAAACACAGGATTTCACCATGACGTCCCTTTCCTAAGATGCGGGGCTTGTAGGAGATCTACTGGCTTGTTTCTGTTGAACATCGGTTAGATAACAGAGGTCAGGAAATGAAGTGGAATTTGATGTATTAACTAGGAAGCAGCAAAGGAAACCAGGCTGGTGTTTTATTTGTTATTATTTCCCTAATATCCTCAATTATGTGGCTCTCCCATCAGTGGATCCGATCTGCTGCACATGTGACGGTGTTGTCCTTGCTGTTCTGGACACTGGTGAAACAGACCCAGGGCATTAGGAATAATGTTTGTTTTCTTTTTCTTTCTCCCAGGCCTGTCCCAGGCTCTCTATCTTCTCTGCTACAGCTCCACAACAGACAGAGACAGCCCATGCCAGCCTCCATGCCCGGGACCCTGCCCAACCCTACCATGCCAGGATCTTCTGCTGTCTTGATGCCAGTAAGTGTTTCTGTGTGTCTCACAGTGACCTGTCACTTGCACTGAAATCTGCCACTCTTGAAAGGGGAAAGGAAAAGCTGAGATCTAAGCTGAGAGGAGAGGAGGCGAGTGCTCCGGCGTGGAGGGCAGAGCTGTGTGCCAGTTTGCTTCGAGGGCCCCGTTGCCCATCCCTAGGTAGCTTGCTGGATTTCCTGCCCTTCAATGCTTCGCTATGAGACAGGGTCCCATCTTCTTGCTGGTGACAAGTGAGCCTGTGACACCCAGGAAATGGAATTAATTCAGGGAAACAGTGTTTTATAACCACTGCAAAGTCTGCAGCTTGGGCTATGTATAGATTGTTCCTAAATTGCCAGTGAGTGGTCTAGCCAGGACTCAGAGCAATAATTACAACAATAACAACGATCCTACGTAACAGCCGCTAACACGGATTCATGTGTATCATGTTCTACCAATCATGCTAGCAGCGCTTACTGAGTGCTTTCCACATGCTGGTCACGTTCCAAGTGCTCTGTCAACACAGGAAACAATCCTAAGAGGTAGGTCTATTACCACCCCTGTTTTTTCAATGATGAAACTAAGGCAAGTCAGTCGCTCGGCTGAGAAGCAAAGCAGCTGAGTTTTGAACCCAGAAATTCTGGCTCCAGAGTCCACTCTCTCAACCACGACATTACATTGCGTTTTCTCCCTTCACTCTCACAACAAACCTGTGAGGTAGGCACTGGTGTTATACCCATTTTATAGATGGGAAACCTGAGACACAGAGGTGGAGTAACTTAATTAAGATTATAGAACTAGTAGGTGATGGAGTCAAAATTTAAATCCAGAATGTCTGGCTCCTGAGTCTCCACTTATTATATAACGATAAACAGTAAAAAACAGTAGATAAAACGTAGAAGGGAGATACAGACTATTCCAAGGGAGACCTTTGTCACCTTCCACAGGATCCTCTCCCTGCACTCTTCTTTGTCCTCCCTGGCATTGTGCTTTGGGAAAGATGGCTGGGGTTATTATCCACAGGGCCACAGGAGTCCTCAAAAGTCCTCTAGACAATATGACAATTTAATTAAAATCTTCCCACAACAA
>CAUYRT010049080.1:0-25513 GCA_963574885.1 Lepilemur ruficaudatus
AGAAAGTCAATTATTATATATTTCTAAAGCATTGACTCAGAATACCAACAGTGATTCCATGATAGTGACTTTGAAAATAAGTGTGACAAACTATAAGAAAAAAGTAATTCAATAACTAGTTTACTTTTATTTTTCTATACATATATTCTTAAGGATAGGATATCTATGCTTTCATTTTCCACAACTACAATTGGGGCAGGAGAAATATGATGATGTTAAAAGAACTTTGAATAAGATGTTAGTAGACTGAGTCTGTGTTTCAGGTATCTATTGTATCATTATAAACCACCACCAAATATGCTGGCTTAAAATCAAAACAGTAATTGTAGTGCTCACAAATCTTCCATTTTGGCTGGGCTTGGTGAGGGCAGCTAATCCGTGTTCTGTGTGTTGTCATTTGGAGTGGGTCAACTATGGCTGGAGGATGCATCTTAAGCTGGCTGGCAAGTTAATGCTAGCTGTCACCAAGGAGTCTCAGTTCTTGTTTATGTGGGCCTCTTCACTGATTGCTTTGGCATTTTCTAAGAGGAAATAGTCTAAGAGGCAAGAAGTGCATGCCTATCTCTGAAGAACTGGTCTGGAAACTGGCACAGCATCACTTCTACAAAAATCTGTTGGTCAAAGCAGTCTCAGAGCCCACCATGCATAAACAGAGTAGATACCTACTGGTGTGCTGGTAAATTGCCTCTCAAGAAAAAAATCTGTGGTTTGTGGCATTTATCAATTTCCATGGTGTAAATATTCTCAGCAAGGTAGAATTTTAGCTACTGAATATGTCACTGAACAATATGTCACTGAACACAGAGATGGAAAGCAATGAGAAAAATCCATTCCTGCAAGCTGGTACAAGCAGGTTCTAGCACACTACTTCATACACCCAAACTCTTAATGGCAGATAATGTGTGGTCATGTTTAACTAGTCACACATTGACTATGTCAATGAAATTATGTCAATTTTTTCATTGGTAAGAAAGGAATAGTGTCTACATTGCTTCACAAATTTTGTGTTAGGCAAAAAAAGAGGTTGTGATTGAACACCCTTTGAAATGTAACAGCTTCATTATTAGAAGCTATTCTGAGATTGTGTCATTAATGATGGCGATGTTTCTTTATATCATAATGTTACTTCATCTGTTTTTCTTGTACTAAAAGCTAAAATAAACACTGTACAAATCCTATATTTTAAGTTATAGCTCACATTTCAGTGAAAATATTATATTTTATTTTGGACAATTCTAAAAATATACACTGTCTTAAATATAAGAATGCTATTTGTATCTGAATAAATCTATAGATTTTAGTCATTTCTTTTAAATGATGGGCAGAGTAGTCCCAGAATCCAAGTTTTCTAATTTGCATAGTAGAGCTCTTGCCACTAAAATACAGTGATAAAACTGGCCACCTGATCTCAGAGAACAAGTAGAAGCAATATGAGAAACATTTTGCTTCAATTTAGTATTTTAAAAATGAAGATCTCTTTCTACAGATTGATAACATTCAAATCACATTTTATAGACTGGAAAATCAAATTGACTGTTAATATTGACTCTTGTTTTAAAGAGAACAATTTGTTCTGATGTTAAGCAAGTATTTTAAAAGCAGTTTATTTCAACGTATTTTATATCTGTGGATTTATAAACACAATATCAAATAGGAATATTTTTGAAATAGGAATCTCTTATAAAAGATGTTAAATATATATATATATTTAACTGTAAGCTTCATATTTAACTGCAAGCTTTCAAAAAATTTCTTCTAATTAATTACTTTTCAAAGATATATTCCTAAAATCTCTTATAAATCTTTTATTTATTGGATACCTTTCTTATTTTCTATTTGTTATATTTCTTTATCTCAACAAGCATTTCATCAACTGTTTAAAAAATAAAGACTAAGTTTAAATGCTTTAGACAAATGTGCTTAGATTTAAAAGAAGAATGAATTACTATGCTCTCATTTTTTTATCATCCACCTGTCTGTGCAGCAAGTGTTCTGCTGTTATTGCTGCTATTTCTATTTAATTGTTGTTTTGAAAGTGTAAAACTCTCTCTATATAATGATATTTACAGGATATGATATAGTTTAATATTCATAGGAAAACTTTTGGAATTTAATTTGTAGGTAAAAATCTAAAAGTCAAGAAATAGTATAGAAATGCTTAGTCATTGAGACAATATTCCCTTTCACTGAATTCCTTTATATATTATTAAAATATTTTTCATAGCTAGAATATTTATTTTGCCATGCAGATTTTCTCTTCTATAAGTATTGGAAAACTGTAGCATGTATTTAAATAACATTGACTAAAAACATACCCTTCACATCTCAAAACTACACTAGTATGACAGAAAGTTATAAAACAATTAAATAAATCTTATCTATATGTATCACCATGGATTAATCTCCAAAACAATGTGAATGACAAAAATGTGCTTCAAAATATTATATAGAACATGATAATTTTTTTCTGTACAAATTAGTCAACACATAAAAAAAAATTTTAAATTGTTCCCTAATGCATATTTATTGAATTCATCCAAGAACTAGTAGTCTTGCACCATTAGTGGGCCAGGCTATTCTAGGTTATGGAGATTCAAGCAAAATTGCTATCTTCAGGGTATTTTCATTCTTGAGAACAGAGACAGTAAACAAACAAGTGTCATCTATAAAATAAAATAGATTGTTTTTTATAGGTTGGTAACTGCAATAGAGAAAACAAAGATGGGAAGGCAGATAGAGAGATGGTGTGTTTTGGGGGGGATATCTAACTTTTAAAAATGAGTCTTCCCTGGTTCTGTGTAATTTGAATAAAGATATGTGAAAAGGGGTGAGACACTGAGCCATATCTGGAGGTAAAACATTTCAGGCATGTGAAAGGAATGCAAAGGTGAGGTGGAAACATATCTGCTGCCGTGGAGGAGAAACAAACAGAGGGGGAAAGCTGGAGCTAAGAAAATGAAAAGTAAAGTAGTAGATGTGGCCACATATGTAACTAGAGGATTGTCTTAGGTTTTGGTCTCTAGAAGTTTACTCCTGAGAGTAAACATACATATAAGTGACTTATTATGGAAAGTTTCTCAGAAGAACCTGATAAAAGAATAATGGAATCAAAAAAAGAAGGGAACGAAGCAAAGCAAGGTTATTACGTCAAGCAGAGTCCCGTGCTCAGAAAGACCATTAGACGGGATTAAGACCACTGGGTTTAGGGATACTATGTCTGAGGCTGTGAGAGGAGAGGAGGTGAAGGAATTGCCTGAGCAGAAGCCTGAAGTAAGGGCAGATGTTTAACTGCCTAGTTGGGGGACATATATCAGCAATCTGGGAGTACAGCAAAGCATGCTCCAACCTCAGAGCCTAAGGGATTTCATACCTGAAAAGCCGTGGAGTAGCCTGACATGAAAACTTCTCATGGCTGTGGAGGTAGATTGCAATATGTCAGCCCGGGGGGAAGGGTCTTAAGGCTTCCATTGTTAGAACACTGGGCCAAGCTTCTTCTCTCTCTGTCTCTCAACAATGCCTCCGTTAATGTAAAACCAGTCTCCCAGTGGAAAGCATGTAGTTTCTTTGTTCCTTGATCAAATGGGTCACAGCTATTGAAGTTAAAAATTGATGTCTATGTACATAGCTTGAGCTTGGGATGAAATTATTTAGTTTATCTTGGGACAGGCTGTACCTACTGAAGAACTATGTGTTTTTAGCTTCTAGAAAGGAGAAAGTAATTAGCTAGGAAACCTTGTGATTTTGGGGGAGACCTGAGACTTTATTCATTGTATCCTGTGATTTTTTTCACATGAGATCATTGTATTTTGCAGCATGGCAAAGAGAATACAAAGCGAGTGCTGAGTTTCAGCCACCAACACCTTGGCACCGATTTCGCCACACACACACTGTTGAAATTATTCCTGTGTCTTTCATCTCTTGTAACACATTCTGCCCGGGGACCCTATATTTATTGGGGATGTCATGAACCCCAAATAACCATTCAGGGGAGCTCTGGAATACAAATTACCCCCTCAGATTTGATCTCAACTGCAGGCAACACTCCAAGCACAAGTTAGTCCTAAAGTTTAAAAGGATGCTTGAGAGAATGTAAATACCCTGGGGGTATTCCTGGGGGAATCAGCTCTCTGAGGGAAAAGTGGCTGCAGCTGCTCCTGGCAGCACTTGAAAGAGAAGCACAGCTGTGTTCTATTACAATGAGAGGGTGCGAGGGAGCACAGAACTAATGGCAGGGGCTCCATCTCATTTGAGCAAAACACCCAGGGTATACCTACAAGGCTAAAGATTGCATAGCCTTTTGTCAATCCTTGTAAGAGTTTGCCTTTTCCTCTAATTAAGATGGGAAGTCACTGGAAGATTTTGAGCTGAGCCCCTGAGACCTGACCATTGTTTTAAAGGAAATAGATGAGAATACCCAAGAGCAGCATGAGGGAAGAGTTGGGGAGTCTTTGCTATATTCCATTTGACTTATTTCCATGGTGTTAGCTAGAGTGGTAATAGTGCAAGCATTGACAAATGTTTGGATTTAGGCTAATTTTGAATATAAAGCAAACAAGATTACTATATAGACTTGTGGGATATGAATGAAAACAAAACAAAACAAACAGTGAAAAACACCAAAGATTTTGGCTTGACCAACTAGAAAGAATTTATAATAACAGATATGGTATAACTATGAGAGGAGAAATGTTTTGAGTGTGGGAGAGCATTTCAAAAGCTCAGTTTTTGATAATTTAAATTACGAATACTTACTAGACATTCAGGTAGGACATCAACAGGCATTTAGATGAGTTTGTCAAATTTAGAGGAGAGATTATGGTTGAAGATATAAATGTATAACTCTTCAAATTATGAAAATATACAAAAAGCATGGGAAAAAATGAAATTTCTGAGTGAACATAAGCCAACAATTAAAAATTTCAAATATAGATACCTTGAGTACTCCAAAATGTATATACAAATGAATGAAGACAAAGAAATAAAGAAAATTAAGAAGTAGTGGTCAATTTGGTAGGAACCAAACTAAAACTTGGAAGCCAAGGGAAGAAAGGATTTCTTTTCTAATCTGACAATATGTCAGCTGCTGCTATGTCTCGGGATGAGAAGAGAGAACTGACCATTATATTTGACAACTTAGAAATCATTGGTGATCTTGACATCTTGAGTAAACATATTTTGGTGGCAAACGCTTGATAGCAGTATAATATATAGCAAGTATAATACAAAAAGAAAAGGAACTTTAAATAAATGTTATTTTGTACATGCAAACAGGTTTTTTTTTTTTATATTATACATGACTATCAGCAAGTAAAATCCAACATTTGCCATGGAACACAGGAATGATTCCAGATAACTAGAAATTAAGTGCACCTGTGACCTCTTTGGGCTACTCATGCCAGTAAATGAATAGGCAAGAAAGGAATCTTGAATAAGCTGGAGTAATTGATCCTGATTATAAAGGAGAAATTGTGATGATACTAGAAAGTAGAGTGTAAAAAGGAGGATGTTTGGCTTTTTAGGTCTCCTATGAGTATCCCCATGTCCTGTGATTAATGTCAATAGGAAATCATATGAACCCAGTAGAGTCAGGATGTCTCATGACCGAGACACTTTAGGAATAAAGATTTTGCCCATTCAACCATGCAGTGAACCACAGCCAGCTGAGGTGATTGCTAGGGAGTACAGAATGATAGTGAAAAATGGTAATGAACATAACAATTATGACATCATGACTTACATAATTAAATGAGGACTATATTTGTTATGAATGTTTCATCCTTATTTCAACAAGGGACATATTCAAATAAGTCAAGCATTTTTTCTTCCCCTTTCCAATTCTCTTATCAACTAACAGAAAACATGCTAATAGTAGCTAGTCTTATGCCTCAATACTTAGGTTATAGAATATCAAAGAGGAAATCTAACTCATTCCAAATAGAAATGAGTATCAGCCAAGGACAACTAATAGGATTTTGTAAATTTATTAGGAAGAAGTTAGTATGGAAGGGATCACTGAATTGTGTTAGGAGGAAGCATGATTTTGGAATATATTTTGGTTAATAAGGATGTGTATGGATATGGATTTCAAGATAGCAAAAGATAAGCCTTGATAACTTTCTACAGTATCAACTCAGCTAAGCCAGAAGAATGTTTCCCAGCATCTCATTCCTTCTGTGCTTCTTGGGGAGGGTTGGTGACCTCAGAAAATTATGTGTGAGATTTGGAAGGTGGACATGACCAATAGCTTGATTGAGGCTCAAAGGGTCAATGTAGGATCAGACACATTGTATAGCTCATGCATTGGGTTGTGGACTTGCTGACTCACCTTGTGGGTATGAGGCAGTAGTGGAGCTTTCACATACTCCACTACCTGCCAGATCTCCTCCCTTTGCTTCTCTGACTCCTGTGCTAAGTATGTGTCTATGCCATTGGCAAATAGAACCAGCTTTTTCTGAAGATCAACCATATCACTGAAGTTGGATAATTGGGGGTATTGAGAGACTGGCCTGTTTTCCAGTTCATACTCATAGGTTCTAATTCATCCTGACAAGTTCCAGTTTGCCCCTGTTCTCCCTTACACGGTATCTGTATTTCCTTATGTACAGCTTGACCTCTTCACTTCAGACCCAGCACCAGGTACAGAAACAACAGTTTTGGGTAAACTGTTTAACCTCCCACAACTACATCAACAAATCCTTTTCATATATTTTGTTATATACCATTCTTAGTTGTCCTTCATTAATTCAACTCAGACAGCTAGAAAGACCTACAAACTGAGTAGGATTTCCTAAACTTCTCTGGAAAATCTCTTTGGTTTAAATATATAATTGGAATAAAGAATTTCTCTAGAAAATTTCAGTATTGTTAAGTCATTTAAATATGGTATGTGATAAAGTAATATTTTTAGTGAAGTATTTTATTTTAGAGTAATAAACATTCCCCCATTTAACAGAATATTAAATTGATTTTCTATTAATCATGTAAGAAAAAACTAATCCACACATTTTAAAGTCTGGTATCATGTTAGGATTAGAGACCAAATATAAACTAACATAGGATGAAATTTACCAAGTTTAAGATAATAAAAAGTTGATAAAAATTTTTTTTTATGATCAATGGATAATTTTATTTTCATACTTTTTATTTGTTGGCTCTAAATTATTGGTGAGATGAAAGTGAATATTTCAGGCTCTTCTTGGGTACATACATTATATATGGCAATTTTCTTCCTAATATACAAAAAATAAATTATATAGAATCACTAAAATTTTAAATTTTATTTTTGAATTATGTACATATGTTAGAAAAGTATTTATGAAAATTATGAATTTTTATCAAGTGAGTCAATTTACAATTTAGTGAAAATTATTACAAAGCAAAGTTAAAGAGTGTATAGCATTGTAAATTTCCTATTCTGTAGTTCTCCGTTTTAGTATTTCTTAGCTTTAACTCATGGTTATTTGTGACTAAGAATAAGGCCATAATAAAATTGAAAACCTTTTAAAATATTTACTAATGACATGAGGTGTTGTCTAGGATTTGCTTTAAAATACTTTGATGAAAAAATGAGGGAAGAAGAAGGAAATATAGATGAAACAAGATGAGCCAGGGATTGATAAAGGCTGAAACTTCCTTAAGAGATTACTCCTGGTAGATTCTAGATAGATTCAGGATGAGATCTGATCACCAGAAAGAACAACCACATTAGAAGTTTGGAACTTCTAGCTAGCCCAACTTCCCAGGTGACCGGGGTCTAGAGATTGAGTTCAATCACACCACCAGTGATTTAGTAAACAATGCCTATGTGATGAAACCCTAATACAACTCTGTACATGAAAGCTAAGGGAAATTTTCTGGTTGGCAAAACACACTGATGTGCCAGATGGGGGCACTCCATGATTCCATGAGGAGAGGTGTCAGAAGCTCTTCATTCCCTCTCATAAACCAATGCTATGTATATCCTTGGTAATAAATTTATAATTATAAAATATCACTTCCATGTTCTGTGAATTGTTCTAGCAAATTTTTAGACCTGAGGGGCTCAGAAGAACCCATGAATTCAAAGCCAGTAGGACAGAAGTGCAGATAGCCTGGGACTCCGTGTGAGAATTGCAGATGGCCTCTGGAGTGAGAGCAGTCTTATGGAAGACTTTGCTCTTAATTTTGTGGGGTCTATGCTAACTCCAAGTAATCAATGTCAGAATAAAATTGCAGTACACTCAGTTAATGTTAGACTAGCTGAACTAAACATAATAATTAACTTTTGAATAAATTATAAATTTATTTTGACATAAATTTTCCTTTCAGATATAGCCTCTTATTTCTCCAACATCTGTCCCTACTCTGTAATTCAAATTGGTATTTTCAAAACACCAACATGATTATATTATAAACACACCATGCTTGTCTTCATGCCCATGCTCATGTCACCCCCTCCACTTTCCCAACTATCATGTATCAACTTTTTGCCACCCATTGCCAAGTGTTCCAGTAAGGTACCTTTTTAGTATTTTCATCAAACCTATGTGCATCTCTATTATTGTATTTGTGCATTAATTTATAGTGTTCATATAACTGTTTCCCACAGCATACTGTTAGTGCCTCATGAAAATAATTTTATGTTTCTGTTTTTCTATATCCAGTATCTAGCTCAATGATTGCACACAATGGGCATGCAATAAGTATTTGTCATTGGAATTATTTAAACCAAGTGAACATCTCTGTATATGCCTTTTAAAAATGTGCATTTTCTGTTCTCTAGATCTAGGTTTAATGTATAATTTATTCTTTGGAAGTAAGTTATTTCTATAATTTAATTCATTTTAAATAAAGATAGTTTTTCCATTTAGAGGAGGAGCACTGTTTGCCTGTTGTTATTTTTCTGTAAATTTCCTTCATGCTTAATCAATCTGTTCCAATTTGTCTTTGCGTGCGTGAATATAATCATGTTTTTTTCCCCTCTCAATTTGAAATGTCCTTATATATCTTCATAAAATATTTTATAATTACATCATGATTTGGCCATATGAGATATAAATAATAACACACATATTAATTAACCTTGACAATATTTATTACTGATATAAGACCTTTATGAAAGGATGAAACATTTTGCTTTTCCTTTTTAAAAGAAGCTTGATGATTATACTAATATTATATTTGTCACTCAAGATTATCAGCTGTTGAGTAGTGAAATAATCCTTAATTATTCTATTAGAGTGTATCTTCATTATACCAATTGGATTACTTTTTTTCCTCTCCAGTGTACGTGGAGCAGAATAGCTTTGTTCCAACAAGCAGTAAGACTGTGTCTCCGTAATGTCACTTATTTAGTTAGTGAGTAAAAATTTCAATTACTCTAAACAAATAACCGGTATGCAATTAGAGGACTGGAGACGGAAATTTGCCTTTTTTTTTTCCTTAAGATTAAAGATGAAATTATGTAGGCCTCTGGACTTCCACTGCAAAAAAAAATAAGAGTAATGATTAGATTTTGCTAGGAGAAAAATTTTTATAAGAACTATAAGCATCCTTGCCATCAAAAGTATTTTAGTTCTTGTATACAAAGAGTGCAAAATGATACATTTATATCTATTTATACCATTTTATTTTCTCCCAAGTTATTTCTTTTCAATTATGTAGATATGGGTTGAATTTGTTTACACTGAAGATTCTCTCTTCTGTAGAGGTTATTGTGTCCACTCGCAGGCTCTATTGTGGTTGAAAGGCTACAATAATATATAATTTCTGTCTCAAAGGAGTTTTAAATTGCCATTAGAATAGGAAGTAAAAGTGAAATCTTTTAGCAGCAGCAGAAAACATGCCCTGCCTAGGACTCTGCACAAATGTTATCACTCAACAATATTTGTGAATGGATGAAAGAATATATGCATGGATGAGAATCACTCCATAGTACTGAAAATTGCCTAGAAAGTACCACTAGATCCATTCTATTTATCTAGTTGAACATACATAACTCAGATTAAAACATTTTCATATTTACAGTAATCTGCCTTTATTACTTAATTCTAGAAAATTCCATCCCATTTCTCTGATTTTTAAGTTCCATTCTTCCTTAAGTATTGAGCTTATGCTACTTCCCCATTGGTGATTTTGGCTCAAAATTAATTTCCCTTTTCTTTGGTACAAGTGACAATATAGCACAATTTAGTGCTTTACTGTTCTCTAACTTTATGTAAACTGTGCGTATCTAGTCGGATGAATAGCTCTTTCAAATAACCAGTAAGGTCTTATTTTTCTGTTTTATTTCTCCTCTTTAACAAACAACCCAAGAAATACAATACCAAACACAGAGTGGATATATTATGCATGCATGACTAATTAATGAATGTATTCATTGACGGCACTTTGACTCTATGTGATCTTTTCTAAGACATCTTCCAAAGTGAAAAGAAAGCCTTGCACTAATATATTTAAACAATTTGACTAATAAATCTTCTTCCCTTGCTGGCTTAAACTTATTTATTCATAGTTAAACAGGATAGTTGCCTATATGTGACTATATAAATTAAATACAGAGAAAGAGAAAAAGCAGAAAAAAAGAGGCAAACAATATAAATATCACCACAATAAAGAGAATTAGCTCTGAAGCCAAAATTCTGTATGCTCATCTCATCTCTGCCATATATTAGCTCTTTTTTCTTGAACAAACTATCTAACTTCTGTGTCTTAATGTATTTGTAAATAAAATAGGGATTTTTTTTTGTAAGCATTTCATACTTTTTTGGTAGAGAATAAATAGAAATTAAATTTGAAATGGCCAGAATGACATTCAAATATATGTATATTTATATAAATGTATAAATAATATTGATATATATTAATATTAGAATAAATATACAGTAAGTTATAAGCTATATGTATATGCATATAAATACATACACATAGTTCATAACTTACCCTATATTGTGGTCACCATATTATTATGTCATTCTTGGACATTCTTTCAAGACTACTTGAGAAGCTGTTTTGTGGAGCTACACAGAAAAAATACCATGCAAACTCCTAGGAAATAATTCACTCTCATAGTAGAGGTAGTTATAATATTTATTGTGACCAAGTAGAAATTCTCAGGGTTAGAAAGAGAATGGTTCGAGTATCAAAGAACATGTATCCTTTAGATTACCTTCTGGTTCAGCCTACAGGGACTGACTGATGCCTGAGTCCTAAGGAGAAAGAAACGTGTCACTAAAATGTGTGTCTGACATTTGGAGGAAAAAGCAACATGATTCTATAGCTTATGTATAGGAGCATAACAAGAGTTATTATTATCTAACTATGTTTGACAGCACAACAAAGTGACTATAATCAACAATAAGTTGGGGTATACTTTAAAATAATTAAAAGAGTGGAATTGGAATGTTCCTAATAAAAAGAAATGATAAATGCATGAAATGATGGATACCACAATTACCCTGATTTGATTAATTCACACTGTATGCTTGTATCAAAATATCACATGTACCCTATAAAGATATACAAATATTATATACCCATAATAATTAAGTTTTTAAAAAAATTTTAAAAGACTCATTATTGGCAAATGATGACATATATTTTACATTATTGCCAAAAATACATCCAGAAAAGCCTGTCAGAGCAATTAGTTTTTGAGTTATTAGTGCAAAAGACAGCTATGAAATTAGATTTTGTAGTGGTTTAGAGTTGTTTGTGGTTTGTGGGTGGTTTTCTAGCATTTCCTTGTATTTTTGATAGCACTGATCCTGTCATTATTAGCAAGAGTTATTCATGTTAGGAAACTCATGAAGAATAGAAAAAGTTGGACATCACAGAATAATGTATTAAATATTATATGTCTTGTCTAAAAATTTTTAATAGTAGAAAAAATAAAATAAAACCTAGGCTTTCCTTCTGATCCAGTGTTCTTTGTGCTGTGCTTGGCTACTAGCCTTACCTAGATTTTCATGTCATTAATGAACAAAGTTTCTTAGAAGATATTTTAAAAATCCAGTCTAGAATCATTGAAAATTTGATTCATTATATTGATGGCAGGTCCAGCCATAGTTTTCATAAGTCTTCTTTCTGTATCTGAGACATGGGAAGCTTTGGAAGTCATTGACCTAGACTATAAATGATTCTTTTAAAAATTGTTATTATTCATCTAGTTTTGGTATCAGCTAGTCTGAGTATCCTAGTTCAGCCATGTAATTAACTGTACAGTTTGAGACAACTTTTAAGAAACTCATAATTCTTTTCTTTGTAATGATGGAATAAGACCTACTTAGCAGCAGTGTTCTGATGATTACAGATAAAGTGGTATGACTTGTCACAGGTATTCAATAAATGGAATTTCTTATTGGGTCAAAATGATGGTATAATAAAAATAACTCTCGTATGTTATAAATGTAAATTTAATAAGACTTTTAAAATCACTTAATATACTAGTTATTGTATTGTATATAGTATACTTGAAAACCACTTGTCTTCTAATAACATTTTTATATAATTAGGATAGGCCCATATTATTACAATTCATGACAAATTCTTTAAAAAATTAATGTCAAAATTGACATTTTACTGAACTGACATTCTTTCTATGCTACTTGTCAAAATAAATAAATTACTAAATAAATGAAACATCTTTCCCAGATAAACTACTTAGTTTATTGAATTAAATACCAAAGAAGTATCACTGTTTACTATTTTAATTCTAAGAACATCCTATTTAGTCATTTTTACAATTAGCTGATTATTATTATTTGGTTTGTTAGCTGTGGTTTTATTATTGTCACTTAGGAAATTAAAATCTAAACATTTTTCAGAAACATATAAGTTAAATCTTACAGTTAGCCAGTTGATTTTTCCATTTTTAGAATTTTGAACAATTCATAAATTTATGTTTCCCAGATTCCCACTTTACAAAGTAATATTTACTTTTTAATGTTTTATTACCCCTGTTTTATTTGTTTATTCCAAAATATGCAATTTTCCATTCACTTGAAATATTTTAATATGAGAAATATAGCATAGCTATGAAATTCAGAGATTCATTATATGAAAAAGTTAAAGATACAATTTAATCCAGTTCAATATCTTCCCATAAACAAGCATAAAGATGAAAATAGAAGATATTTACAATATTTGAAGTTCCTGTTATTTCCTGAAGGCATTTATAAAAACCTATGTCTATAAAATGCTTTGTATGCTTTTACTATACATTCACAGACACACACACACACACACACACATGCACACAGACGAATGTACCATGTACACATATTTTCTATTTTCACAAAACATTCTCTAGTAATAATGGTATAGTTTCTATGATTGCAGTCTCATAATCAGTTTATATAATTCATAAATAATGTTCCCAAGTGGATTTTTTGTTTTGTTTTATAAATATATATGACATCTAAGCATATTTATATCTCTATTTTAATAGAGAAACTAATAATTATACAATGACATGTGCATATCAATCTTGTTTTGAAAGTTACAAATAAACATTTTTCTATCTGCTAAAATTTAGCTGTTTAATAGTTTAAAGAAAAATTATTTATTTATTTATTTATTTTTTGAGACAGAGTCTCACTCTGTTGCCTGGGCTAGAGTGAGTGTCGTGGCGTCAGCCTAGCTCACAGCAACCTCAAACTCCTGGGCTCAAGCGATCCTACTGCCTCAGCCTCCCGAGTAGCTGGGACTACAGGCATGAGCCACCATGCCCGGCTAATTTTTTCTATATATATTTAGTTGTCCAATTAATTTCTTTCTATTTATAGTAGAGACGGGGTCTCACTCTTGCTCAGGCTGGTTTCGAACTCCTGACCTTGACCGATCCGCGCGCCTCGGCCTCCCAGAGTGCTAGGATTACAGGCGTGAGCCACCGCGCCCGGCCAAGAATGACTTTTGAAGACTTTGCTATCCAAAGCATTTTCTACATAATACAAATGGAGATGAAGCACACAAGCAAAATGCAGTATTGGTCATCCTAATCTTGTTACATCTGAAATAAATGGGCACATTCAAACATCGTAGCAGAAGTATTATGCTAATGAATTTTGTTTGGGAAAACAACCTATAGGTGTTACCCTGACTTGGGAAATAATGTGATTCTTATGAAGAATATGATTCCCTCTTTCTTCTTTCCTCCCTTCCCTCTCTCGGTTTCTTTTCCTATTTTCAAAGAATTTGCATAAGCCTATAAAAAGCCATTCAGAAGTTTAGAAAATAAATATTATCCATGATGACCAAAGACATATGAAGAGACAACACAAAAAAGATATTGGCTAAATATTTGTTCATAAACTCATTTAAGTGTCCAAATACACTCATACTGAGGGAGACGGTACAAAAAAGAAGATAACTTATCAGAATTTTGTTGCTCAATTCCAAGGAGAATAAAAAGCTGCAACAATATTTAAATTATAAAAAATTTAATTTTCCCCCTGAAATAACAGCAAGTAGGCTCTATTTATTAATAATTAGCAAACATATAGATGGGCTGATTGTTCAGCAGAAGTTGAAGCTCACCCTCTTTGCCAGGGGCTGATCATGCACGAGGGCACATCACCAACATGCAAAAATTCTGACTGTCTTATGGGGAGAGCGATAATCATGCAAAGGGAGAAAAACACATCCTTAAGGATGTGTGAAGGCATCAAAAATCAAATGCAAGGCTAAAAAGCAAAATAACAGGTGAATTATGCAGTCAAAAAAATCAAAATGAAAATATAGCGCTGACCATGAGAACTAGGATAACCGTTATTAACCAAAATGCAAACTAATCTACAAGCCTGGTGGCCAGCCAATTAAATAAGACATTATAATAACAACACTGGAAAAACGGTGCCAGAAACAAGAGTTCTGTACATGAGCAATGATCATGTTTGTATCATTCAACTGCATTCGCGGGGAGTTCGTGTGGGGCATGAGAACTAGCACACATCCATCTGTTTGTAAGCCTGGGGAAAGATGTTTCCCATTCACTTGAACAGATTCAAAAGAAACAGTCTTCATTATCTACATATATTTATAACAACATTAGTTCAATTAATCTAAATGAGTAGATAAAAATAACATAACATGGGCTAGAAATGAAGAATGTGTATTTCCTGTACATCATCTTTTTTTTTTTTTTTTTTAATGAGACTCTCACTCTGTCACTCTGGGTAGAATGCAGTGATGTCAGCCTAGCTCACAGCAATTTCAAACTCCTGGGCTCAAGTGATCTTCCTGCCTTAACCTCCTGAGTAGCTGGGACTACAGGTGCACACCACTATACCCGGCTAATTCTTCTATCCTTAGTAGAGACAGGGTCTCACTCTCGCTCAGGCTGGTCTCAAACTCCTGAGCTCAAGTGATCCTCTAACCTCGGCCTCCCAGAGTGCTAGGATCACAGGCATGAGCCACCGTGCCCGGACCATCTTTATATTTTTAATAGCGTGTTGTTTCTCTCTTACCTATGTTCTACATAATAGAAAACAGAGTTCACATTCCTGGAAGGCACACTAACTGTTGAGAGAGGCTAGACAAGAAGACGGTAAAGCAGAGAAAATGACTGATTTAAAAGTTACCAAATAAAAGACTTTAAGAGGTGCTAATAATCATATGGAGGTTGACATTTTCTTAAAAATAAAAATCCAAAGGATTTAACAATTTTTTATTACTATACTTGTGACATGGCAGAATAATTAAGGTATCTTACATATTACACACAAGAGAGATGTCACGATTTTTTTTCTTATAGTCACTGGAATTAAGGGGCAGGATTCTAGCTGTTAAGAAACAGATCCATAGAAAGTTTCCAACTTTAAAATAGGTTGTGCTGCCTCACTCATTTATTAAAGAATTCTTCCATTCCTTTTCCACTTTTTAAAATAACTTAAAATACTCCATTACATGTTCAGGAAATTTATTTGGGGTTAAGTCTGTGGGTAAAAATATTTTAAAATACAGAAGAGTTGATAATTGACTTCACTGTGATTCCATATACATAACATACATCTATATAACATCTATGCATCCTTCCAGGTAGTCTTTTGGGTGTGGAATAACGTTAGCAGTCTGGCAAAAGCTAACACTCAAAGGTTAAATGCAGAATGAAGACACACCGTTCCAATAGCTATGGAGCACTGACAGCATACCAGGTGCTTGGTACAAAGTAAAATAAAATGGTTTGTGACTTGACATTTAATTATGTTAACACTGGAACTCTGTCTCTCAATTAAACTACAACCATTTTGCAATGTCAGTTTTTGTTCGTGAGCTGGCTATCAACGAGTAGAAACTTGTTGGCAGAAGAGAAATAGAGAACGTGATTTAGAGAGACTTTCACAATTACATGTTCTTCCCTTAGTCCTCTACAAAAAAAAATAAGTTCCAGAGTATTCAGGCTTAGCTCATCTTTTATTGTGACTGGTGATAATTACCAATAACATTTAAAAGTACTAAAGACACTAATACAGTAAATACAATTCATAAAGGGCAAATATGCTTCTGAGTGAGACACACATTTGCACTTTTAACCCACCTCATTCATGGCTGATAGACTGGAACGATGTTATAACTCCGTATTATTTTATGAAAGATAAATTGCAGAGTAATGAAACAAGTTTCCATAAGTCACACCACTGTCTTCCTCAGATCTTGCATCCTAAACTAAATACCCAAATCATCAACCCCTGTTTTTCTCACTCTGAGAGAAATGCTCTTTCTTCTCTATGTACTACACAACCTAACAGATAATGGATGCAAAAATCCAGTTCAGGTCATCCCTTTAAACCACAGATCTGCACACCCAAATGTCTACTGTGGCCTTCATCAGAGCATCTTAAATTCTCTTCCGTATCCTTTGCCATGCATGGTACCACTGGTGACTCAGTCTTGTCCACGGGTCCATGGCCCTGCTACGCATCATTTTCCCTGTTAGTCACTGTCCCCCAGATGCTCAAGTCAGAATCCCTGGAGTTGTTCAGCTGTCCCCTCTCTCATTCCTCAGATTCAAACCATCAACAAACAAGTCTTCTTGATTGATACAAAGTAACATCTTGAGTAGGTCCACTAGTTTCCATTTCCCCTGCTAACGGCCTCAAAATTACTCTTTGAGTCAAAATCCCTAATGGTTGAATAACCTCAGGGAAGAAATTTGACTTTTCTCTTGGTTTCAGATCCTATATCTCTTATAATACTATTTATCATTAATAGCAACAACAATAACAAAACTTGCTGAGTGCTTACTACGTATTAGACACTGTTCTGATTATTTTACACATCTGGCCTCATTTCATCCTCATACGTTCCATGAGGCAATTACTATGGGTGTGATTTAATAGCCAAGGACACTAAAGCTTAGAGAAGTTAAGCAGCTAAAGTGATACAGCAGTAAGTGACAAAACCGTAATTTGAACTCAAGAGTGTTGGCTTCAGAGACCATGTTTTTAATTTTTACTCTTCTAACTTTGCAAATTTAACATTAGAACGATGTTTACCTAATAAGTATGTTGCAAAGAGTAAAGACAATGACACATGTGAAATTTTTTTGTGAACATAAACATGAATATAACATGAATATAAATGTTTTTGATAACTTTACTCTGTAAGTTTTAAGAATGCAGGCTACTGAAACCCAGGGGTAATTCATCCCTCCAGATGAACATCTAGAAAGTTCCATGTTTCTTGATTAATGCTGCATTTATTTGACACCTCGCAATTTTTTTTTTTACAAATCAGAATTTTACATTATACTCTTCACCCTAATTATGTGTATCTATTTCATAAAAATCGTCCATCTTTGTTAAAAATAGTATTCAATTAAAAGTTAAGTATTCCCAAAGGGTGCTTTTTTCAAAGGAATGAAAAATTAACACTAAAAGTTTGGCAGCAGCTTTTGTATTTGTTTCAGGAGCCAGTCATGAGAAAAATTTCATATGCCCACAATTATTTAGTTGGCAACAGAATTATAACACAGGGCTAGAAGGCAATAAATCTAAGGAGTTAGGATTGGGAAAAGTAACATATTTTAACAAAGGTAGCATGTACACTACAGTCACTATCAAAAACTTTTAGGTATTGGAGTCTATGGTTCTTTCTATATGCGAGCACCTTCCTGCATGTCTTTCGGTACCATGTTTTAAAGTCTACTATTACCAACCAGATTATAATTACAATGAGCCATAAATTTGACTTTCATTGGTTGAATTTAAAATTCTACTCAGCCCTTTCTTGTTTTAAAAAGTTTTAATTTTTAATTATCATGGGTAAATAATAGTATATATTTATAGGGTATATGTGATATTTTGATATGGGCATACAATGTAAATTAATCAAATTAGGGTAATTGGGGTATCCATCACCTCTGGAATTTATCATTTCCTTGTGTTAGGAACATTCTAATTTCACTCTTTTAGTTCTTTTAAAGTATATCCTAACTGATTGTTGGTTACTGTCATTTTGTTGTGCTATCAAATATTGTTCATTCTATCTAACTGTATTTTTGTATCCATTAACTATCCCTACTTTATCCCCCACTCCCTGCTACCTTCCCCAGCCTTTGTTAACTATCCTTCTACTCTGTCTCCATGAGATCAGTTGTTTTTAGTATTTAGCTCTCACATGAGTGATAACATGTGAGATTTGTCTTTCTTTTCAGCCATTAGTTTGATTCGGTGGATTCTCAACCTTCCATTTCTAGGAGCATGAAACTTCTAGTTTTCTAATACTTTATTCCAATACCCTTGATTTTGTGCAATGCTCTTGCTCATCATTGCACATTTGGGGAAAAAAATAGGTTCGTAACATACTTCAATAAAACACTCCGTTGGTTATTATTGAATATATCTAGAGAATGGTCAAAATCCTTTGATAATGTCTTACTTACCTGAAAACTTAGTATTTGCTGAAGTCTTTCCTTCATCTGACAACAACGCTGATTCACTACTGAGTCTAGCAAAGACAACCTGCCCAAAAGACAACCCAAAGTATCTTCAATAACATTTCGATTATCCCCATTCTCTGGAAAGGCTTGAGCAAACAAGTTCTTGTTCTTATCCATTTCTTCAGACATTTCCTTAATGTCTTTGGCAAGAGTCTAGGGTTGATAAAAGAAGACCTTCATTTCAGTGTTTAGATGCATGAATTGATATGCATATCAAGTCATTTCCTCATAGAAAGTCAAATAAATCTCTTATTGCTCAGTAATAATTCTACTGAAGACAACTTGAACCTCTTTTGTATATACTTTTATACATTTTGGGAAAGTTGCTCTTGAAGAGAGATTTTTCTCAGTAACTTTACATCACTAGCTAATAATAATATACAATGGTTAAAAAATGAGTTTTGTAAAGGGTTATTTAAGAATTCAGATTTTATTTAAGAATTTAAGATTTTTTAGCCTATGTTTCACATGTGGAAGATCTATGATATACAACATTGTTTCCACAATTTTTTCCTCCTCTTACATACACAAGATAAAGAATAAAAACACAAAACATAAATATCTTTGACAGTGATTTATATTGAAGCAATTCTAGTTATTAAGCAATCCTAGTTACGTAAGTTAATACATAAATTAACTCTCCAATATCAAAATTTCAAGTGCTCTGTACTGCCACACATGCACAGGCAGAAACTGCCAAACTTACCTCTTGGTTGTAGAGACAAGTTTCTGCTTCTTCTGGTAAAAGTGCTGTGGCAACAAATAAACGTTCTTCAACATCGTCCAACCACGTAGAGGTAGCTGAGACCCCATCATATAACTTCTGTTCCAAGTGTATGCTCTGCCTCTTTGTCCCTCCACCCTGGAAAACAAACACATACCAAAAAAAGTGTGAATCAATTATAGCGTTTTGAGGAATCAAAGAACAGGATGAGACTCCACGTCAAGTGGCTCTTTGTTTTAGGCCTCATCACTAGTGATGGGGTCTCAACAGTTCATGTACATTGTTGGAACAACTTCCCAGAGGCCAAGGAAACCAGCACAAGCAAGAGAAGACCCTACAAACCAAGACAAAGCACACCGATAGCACAGCCCTACCTGGGATGAAACCTCCTCAAAGGCCTGGTTCAGTCCATCCAGCAAAGATGTAACTGCAGATTTATCTTGGGTCTGCCCGTCCCCTTTATACGGTGGCACGCCAGGCAGGAGTCGATTTGGCCTGCTGTAAAGCTGTAGGCAAACAGCGGCAGCTTATTTAAGAGTATATGACCTGTGTCCCAGTTTACTCATTTAAACATACAGATTGAAGTAGATGCTGGAAAAATTGTCCTTGTGAAAATCTCTTTGAGAGAAATGTAACTTCTGCAACACACCATGCCCACTAAACACGGTGGCTAGCTTTAGCAATGGCAATGTCTTCACAGATGGATTAAAAAAAAAGTGGTGGAAAAAAGTACCTGAGAGATAATACGTTCTAGTATTCTATTACACAGTAGGGTGAATACAGTTAACAATAATGTGCTATATATTTCAAAATAGCTACAAAAGAGGATTTTGAATGTTCTCATCACAAAGAAACAATAAATATTTGAGATGGCGGATATGCTAATTACCCTGATTAGATCATTACACAATATATACATGCACTGAATATCACACTGTACCCCATAAATAAGTACCATTATGTGTCAACTAAAAATAAAATAAAATAACAATAACAATAAAGTCAATAAAATGAAAGTTCAAGGCTGAGATTGTAAAAGAAGAAAATGAAACTAAAAGGTAGCTTGTAAACTTTATGAAGTAAATAAAACTAAAACATGAATAAGTTAGAAACAGAAAGCACGAGAACAGACATTGCTGAACGTGGAATTACTGGCATAGACAAAAATCTTCCAATAATCAGATGAAAAGTGAACGTAAATTTAAAAAATACAAATATTAATGCAACTAAAGAGAAGTCAATAGATACAGGAAAAAGACAAAAGATGATCTAACATAGGATAGTTGATGTCTCTGAAGCAGAGATATAACAAATCTAACATAAAATAAATTTAAATTATACAAGAAAAATGTCCTAAAATGAGTAAAAAAGCAAACCTTGATTCTTGTATATAAAAAAGAACACATTGTGTTACAAGAAAAATATGATAGCAGAACACTTAACACCAGATATGACCTAGATAAGCTACTGAAACTTAAAGAAAAAGAAATAATTCTTCTGGTATCCAGACAGAGGACCAAAAAAATTAAGGGGAAAAACAGTAAATTGATCTTACATTTTTCTAAAGCTTCAGTCAATGGCAGAAGACAGTAACAAACACCACACACACACACACACAAACACACGCACACACACACACACACACACACACTCTTACATATATATAAATTCTGAAGGAATAAAAGCATGACAGAAGAATATTACATGCAGCAAAATGTCCGTCAAATATACAAGGCAACTAGCTGATACTCCCAAACATAACAGAACCTGAGTTCTTGAAAAAAAAGATTACTTGACAATGAAATATAGATATTTAAGACCTGAATCAAGATTTAAGAATCAAAGAGGTATGCTAAAAAGACTGGTCATGAGCACTCACGACTTTAAAGATTAAGTTGATTTACAGAGTATGGGACTTGTTATAATTACCGTTCTTTTTAATTTTCACCTTTGTACTTGGCTGCATAATGTGAATTCATTATAATGACTGTAAGTGATTTTTCAAAATCAGTAAGTGATTTTTCTCAAAGATACACTATATAAGTTAGAAAATTATTAGCAATCATTTTTTTAAATTCCTGAAATCTTATAATAGCCTTCTTCTCAATTTGTCTTCCCCATTTTAGCACCACCTATAGTGAAATAATCCATCCAAACACCAGACCTAGACTGATCTCTTCATTCTCCTTATTAACCGTATCTCCCCTAAACTCTTTTAGGCATACTTACAGTTCCTCAATAAGAATCATAACATGTCCTAGCATTCAAACTTTTTGATAATGTCTCCAAACTCAGTCTCCCAAGATTTTTCAAAACACCTCCTCCTCAACTTTCAGGCTGATTACTCACAGTCCCGAAAAATCATAGGACACTGAGTTTGATTGGGAACATTCCCTCCTGCAGCTGGGATGCCCACTCCCCAGCTTCCCTTTAAAATTTGCTACTTTTAATTCCACACCTCTTATAGTGACTTTCTTCTTTTTTAAATTTTTTAACCTCTGTTTTCAATGAATTCCTGCTTATGGAGTTATCATGGTTGCTTAATTTTTCAAAAATGTGTGAAATATTTCCTTGTTTGGGTTATAGGTTCCCAGAAGCACGAGCGGTATCTCATCCTGAAGCCAAGCAGGGTGTTCTGCACAGAAGCAGTAAATACATTGGAAGTGCACAGATGAAGAAAAATTGCTCTGAGAGAGTAATGCCCTTTGACCTAGTGAACTTCAGGCTAAAAAAATTGTGCCTGTTATTACACTTGAGAGTAGTAAATATATCCAGTGTACAAAATTGCCAGTAAAGTAGCATAAAAAAGAAGGGACTTAGGGATCAGATAGGTCTGATCCCAGAGCAGCCTCTTAGTCACCAGACCCTGAGAAGTTATCTGACTTCTGCAAGCCCCGGTTTATAGGTTTACAAAGTGGAGACAAGGTCGACCTCATCACGGTGTGCTTAGAGAGGTTAACACGTAGAACTTAAATGTGCTCATTAAATGATCATTCCCTTTCTCCTTGGAGACTCTGGCAGCTACACTGCTGCTTCCCTACATCTTCCGTCACCTCTTCACACCTCACAGAGGAAAATAACTTGTGAAGCACTTTGTACAAATGACCAGTGATTTCCAAAAGAAAGGACTCAAATGCAAAAATGTCATTAAAAAGGGACATTCAGCACTTTCCATCTCTAGTCCTGAAGACAAGCGATGTATCAACAAGAACCTAAACTTCGATGGTCCAGGTGTCATGTGGAAATGTCAGCAGCAGCAGCACAAAGTTGGTCCAGCAGGCCCAGTGTGGAGGATGTAGGGGTGCTGGCCCTGATCGAGAGAAAAAGTAGCTCTCCCAGATCATAGCAGGTTGTGGACGAGACACCCAGGAGGTCTGCAGATGCTGGATGAATCATGCAGGTGCTTTAAGTCAAATGGACAAGGGGTAGAATCCTGGGCTTGGGTGTCTAATGAATGGAGACTAGTAAGTAAGCATAGAATAAGTAGCCATGAAATCCAGAAACGTCCTGGATTTATCTGACTTAAGATAGTCAGAAAAGACTGCAGTCTGATTGAGGATTGCACATAAGGAATGGGAGAATACTACAACAGGAAGGTGAGCTAGCACCAGTCTGGGAGAGCTACAGCACAGATCAAGAATTCAAGCTATGAGTCTGAGGGATGTTTGATCAAGGATTTAAGGGTTAGCCCAAACACAGTTAGAAGGTCCATGCAAAAAATATAGGGCACCATTTGCCAGGGTGGAGTATGATTCTGGAATAACTGCCTCCAGAAATGTAGTGTTTTAAATTTCCCAGAGTTGAAGCTGGTGACTATTCCCGTAGACAGTGGCAAAGAAGGCTGCTGGCCAGATACGGAGAGTGGAGGGCAGGAAGTGTGGCAGGCCATGTGGTTTTGTAAAATGGGATAGAAAGAATGGCTCTGGAGAGAATTCGGCATGGCTCCCCACAGCTGCGGGTACACTTTAAGACCTTTAGACCATCTCCTTTCAGTTAGTCCTGGCAGTCTGCTTTGTAGCGCCTGCTTTGACAGCCCCTGCCTGCCCTCAGAGGTACTGCAGTCACTGACACCCTGACACCCTTCGCTCTGGTTTCAGCCCCTCCCAGCCCCTAAGCTAGTCCTGGCCAGAGCGGAGAGAGTAGCAGCTTCCTGAGACCAGAAGCAAAGGTTCTAGAATTTAGCCTAATATGACCAGACCACTGTCCTGAAGTGAGCCCAGACGGGCATTGCTAGCCCAGGACATGGGACTGGTCTTCTATCTTCAAAATCCCTCTAGGCCACAGCTCTAGGAGGCATCCCAGACTTTTTGGGTTCCTGGCTCACTCATTAGACTTTTTGGGTTCCTGGCTCACTCATTAGCCCTCTTAACTTTTGAATTCCTCTGATTTCCAGTTGTTCCCTGGCTTGCTTAGAGTGAACTAAGAGTGATTACCTGGTACCATCTGTTGCTATATTCAATTCCCTTGGATTTGGCATGTTTGATGGAACCAAGCCCAACATCACATAGTATCCATCCCAGGAACCAGTCTTACGCATGGGTCAGTAACCAACCCAGCTAACCACTGGCTTCCTTCCCTTTAGACCCACCAAGGTCCCAATATGTTTCTCATTAAGATCTCCTGAAATTATTAAACACTGGAAGTAGCAATGGAAAATAAGATGACCCGACAATTTAGTTCCAGATTTGAGGAATTCCTTTTGTCCTAGATGGGTATATTCTTGATTTGCATTCCTAATTTTCAAGGTGGCAACAAATTTTTTCAAAAATAGGACACTTGAAATTTAATGGTTTATGCCAACGAGGAATTACATATTAATCATACTTGAGAAAAAATTATACAGAAATGAAATAAATTTTCACATATAAATATATAATTATTAAGGAAAATGTGAAACAAGCTAAAAGAAATACAGAATGAAAAATTTGTTTCAAGTTTTAGTTTAGTACTGATTATGAAAATATATATTATTACACAGTTATATTCCTTCAGCATGCGCTGTAGATCCTCCATATTAGTTAACATGTAAAAGCAAAATGTTTGATACCACTTGTTCTTGTTCCTGTTCCAGAACATTCTGTAGTAGTTTCTGCTTGGTACTAAATTCCTGATGAAGGCTTTCCCATTTCATCCTCATCTGGTCTTCCATGGATGATTTCTCCCCTTCCATTCCCAACTCCTGGGATAACACATCAGGTTTTTCGCTATTAGAAGAATAAACAATCTAAATTTACAATGTGTACAAAAAAGCAAAGTGAAGGCAAGTCTCGATTCAATCAATGGAGGAACAGAGTGTCTCATTTGGCGTTTACTACAGATACACATTTATGGCCTTACTAGAATTTTTAAGCATGACAGACAATAGAGATTTTTTAAACCTTTTATATTTTTAAGATAATTTTTACAGTTTTAGGGTTATTTAAATGCAATTCCAGACCATAGATGTGATAAGAACACTCATTCCTGTTCTTTTAAATTTATATTTATTAGCTGTGCCAGTATTTTCACAGTTTCCTATTTTGTTTTTCTTTTCTTGATGCTTTCCTATTTCCTATATATTTTGTCATAATATTAATGTATCTGGGGAAATTGCATTTTAGTTTGCTTTCTCCTACCATTTGTCCTCAAAATTCACATATATATACACACTGTCTGTATAGTTAGCATTGATGTCATATGTCAGCATTGATTAAACTGTAAAAACGTTTTTCAGAAAGCTCCCACATCTATTGTCTCCAAAGTTAGTTTTGATTATCTACATTCTATTCTAGTTCTTATCTACATACATACTTTACTTTCAATTTTATATTTGTATTTAGCATCATATATACATTTTCTGATACTGTTATGTAATTTTTAAGATTATATATGCA
>CAUYRT010049081.1:0-24672 GCA_963574885.1 Lepilemur ruficaudatus
CCAGCTACTTGGGAGGCTGAGGCAGAAGGATTGCTTGAGCCCAGGAGTTTGAGGTTGCTGTGAGCTAGGCTGACGCCACGGCACTCACTCTAGCCCAGGCAACAGAGTGAGACTCTGTCTCAAAAAAAAAAAAAAAAAAAAGAAATTATAGGAGAATGCCTTTATGATAGGAATAATTTCTTAAATAATACACAAAAAGCAAATTTTTTTTAAAAAATGAATAATATATTTAACTAAATTAAAATTGAAAACTTTAGCATGACTAAAGATATTATAACTGAAATAAAAAGGCAAATGAAAATGAGGGGAATGAGTTTTGACACCCATGTAACTGACAAAAGATTTGGATACAGAAGAAATGGAGAACTACCATTTCAGTGAAAAAACTGCAAACAACCCAAAAGAATTATAGGTAAAAGATATGAACAGAAGATTTTATAGAAGACAAAATCTAAATAAAGTTTAAAATATTCAAACCAGTACCACAATGGGACATGGTTTAACACTTAGAAGACAAGCCAAAATTTAAAAGCCTGGCAGTTCAAAGTATTGATGAAAAGTAGAGAAACAAATTTTAAGCAATTCTTGTGGAAGTACAAATTGTTAAACCTATTTTGAAGAACCAGGTAGCAATGTTGAATAAAGGTAAACGTGCAGAACCAAAGACTCGGCCATTCTCCTTCTAGGTCTCTGCCATAAGAAATTATTGCGCAAATATACAATGATATCCAGCACTCTTCAATATCAAAGATGTTTAAACAATCTATCTTTTATTAGGGAAAGGAACAAATTATATGTGCTATCCATATGTCAATTAAAATTCATTAGCTTTTATTATCAACATGGGTAATCCTAAAACATTTTGTCTGGTGAAAGAAAAGTCAAATTGAAATACCATATATGTAAAATTGTACAGCAAAAAACCAGTTGAATACCTTATTTATGGATATATACATATTTAGTGAAAGTACCAAAAGATGCCTAGAAATGACACTAACTTCATATTTTGGTTATCTCTGGAGAGGGAATAAGAAGAGATATATGAAGTGGGCATTAGCTATACTTTTAGTTGTCAGAACAATACTAATAGCTGCAAAACTATAAGCCACCCAATTATCCCTTAACAGGAGAATGAATAAATGAATCATGACATATAAGGAAATATTATACACCAACAATAATGGGCACACTACAAGCTCACATAACAATATGGAAGAATCTCACAAAAATAATGTTAAGCAAAAGAAGCCCACAATGAAAAAAAGCACACTATAATTTTGTTTATATAAGTTCAAAAATAGTCAAAACTCATCAAGTTAGAAGTCAGGCTAGGGGTTACCTTTGGGAGAAGGTAAGGACAGAAAAGGGTCACAAGCAGGGTTTCTGGAGTACTGGAACTATCCTACTTATGATGACTGTTCAATCTGTGACCCTTCATCAATCTGTGTACTTATGATTTATGTAATTTATATATGTTCTCTTTTGTTACAAGTTTTTTTTAAAAAAAATACTAATTTAAAAAGATGCAGAAAATCCAGATGAAAGCTTTAAAAGGAGCTCTCTATAGCAGTTCATTCCAAACATTTACTTTCTGTGACATAAATAGAAAATAGTATTTATAGAGCACACAGGGATAAACAGGACAGATCTGTTTGTGACTTATTTTTTCTCTTTCATTTCCTTCTTTTGGTGGGAAGGCAAAATCCGTATTATCTACCTTCCTGAAAAGTTTGTGTTTACATAACATGCACTTCTCATACCTATTGTTTTTGGAAGCAAGAGGATTTTTTCATTTCTGGTCCTCAACTCAAGGGCTCAGGTCCAGGAGTACTTCTGATCCATTTGCAGCACACAAATGTGCTGAGACAGATAGTGTGGAGAGCTCTGGACTACAGAACTCCTCAACCTACTCATTTAAATGCTGCTCAGTTTGGCTTCTTTCAAGAAATTAAAATTTGTTTAATTCTGCAAATAAGAGTTCATTTTCTAATATGGTATATACGTACAATGGAATATTATTCGGCCTTTTTAAAGAAGGAAATCCTATCATATGTGACAAGAGGAGTGAGCCTTGAGGGCATAATGCTAAGGGAAATAAACACAGAAGGACAATACCGCATAATTCCACTTACATGTAGGTATTTAAAAGAGTCAGACTCCTAGGAGCAGATGGTAGAACAGTGTTTGACAGGGGCTGAGGGGAGTGGGAAATGGAGAGTTGCTAGTCAGCACGTATAAAGTTTCAGTTATGCAAGATGAATAAATTCTAGAGATTTGCTATACAACACTGTGCCACTGTGCCTATAGATAACACTACTGTACTGTGTACTTAAAAATCTGTTTAGAGGATAGATCTCAAGTTAAGTATTCTTACCACAATAAAATTTTTTTTTCATTTTTCAGCTCATAAAATTACATTCCTAATCCAGACACCTGTGTTGTCCACCTTTTGTGCATTTCACTGTCCTTAAGAATCAGAAGGGAAATAATCGTGGTTCACAAAACAACTGCATGATGATTCCACCTCAGTTATTTTAAAGTATCACATTCTTTAGTTAGGCTGATAAATGATCTTTTAACAAATGGTTTGTGTGTTTTGGAGCAGCCTTTTGCCGTTCATACCCACCTAGCAACTTCTCTTTTTTCTCTAGTTATCACACGGTATTATCTACTGGCCCGATGAATTGTAATAAATGCTCTCAGTTCCGCTTTTGATCAATTAGCTCTGGGGAGAGGGACAGGATTTCTAAGTATCTACTACCTGTATTTCGTTCATAGCTTACTAAGATTTTATTATTATTTTTAATATCCATAAAAACTCGATTGCTATTGTAATATGTGATATCTCCACTTTACAAATAGAAATGTGAAATTATATCTGTCATGAAAAATGATATGTTTTCAAAATTGAATTCTTCAACTTTCCCCCCAAACTCATGCTTCTTTGTTGGTGTCTTAACTCAGTGAACACAGGGGACTAATTCATCTGTTTTAAGTCAGAAATCTGGGAGTCAACCCAGGTACTTTCATCTCTCTAATACATCAGTCTAATCACTAAGGCTTTGTAATATGACCTAAAAATTATCTGTCAAGTATTAATACATCCCTTCAATAAAGCCTGGATCTCTATTTCTGGCAAGCTGTCTGGAAAAACTCTGTAAGAACAGAGCACACAAGATTCTGGACAAAACAAAACAAAAGTAAACAATTCAAAAACTTTTTCCAGGGCATGACTAACCTGGTAAAAAAAAATAATAATAATAAAGTTCAAGGGGACCAGGATGAATGAGAAAGTAGGAATGCAGATAGTAAGCAAGCTCTGGAGCTGGCATTTGGCTGGGACTGTCTGGAAATCCCCAGTGACCTAAACTTGGACTCTAGTGAGCAGCTTATGTACTGGAGACAGAGGCTCTGTGGCCAAGAAGAATAGGAAGCTGAGTTAGAGACTCTTGCATAAAGCTAGGACCTAAAACGGACAACACCCTCAGTGCAAAAACAAGATTAAAAAAAAATCTTGCCTTAGAGAGGAAACTAGTAGGGCTAATTCCTCATGTTGCCTTTGTCTTTTAGTGGAGTGGGAAAAGATAAAGAAAAAAAGCACCACAAAGGAAGTCCCAACCACAAGCCCACCTTCAAGCATATTTCTAGTTTGTTTGATTTTAAGGTTTTCACCACTGTATTCTACAGTAGAATAAGGATAACAAATACGAGGAAGCTGAAGAGGCTCAAGAACATTCATAAAGTTTGATGTCCCTTGTCTGCAGTTACTAAGTCTCTTCTTCCCAGGCTTATTGGGAGGATTAAGTATGATGAGATATATATATATATATATCCCTTAGCACAATGCTTGGCACATGGGAAACATTAGATGCTAAATTCCCTCTTCTTTTGCTACATGGCTGTAGGAGACCAGCAGCCCCCTGCTAATGGCTTAGCCCCCTACTCAGCTTTTAGTCCTGCCTTTCTTCTCCCTGAGACTACAGTCCTCCAATAGTCTCCAGTGGGTTCTACAGATTATTCAGTGAGATATTATCTTGGTAGCAAGTGGGACTCCAGGGGCACTGAAATGAGACATTTAAATCAGATTGGACAGCTTGAGTCTATACCATGAAGGCTCAACTCAAAGTTGGGGAAGCTTCCACTTTTTTCTAGTTCCCTCTCCTTCAATCTCTTCCTTTCACTTTAGGAATGATCATTATTACAACTCTGCCTGAGGACAGAACTTGAGATGGGATGAGTTTTTAAAAATTGGTTAAAATATTGACAATAAAGATTATACAGCAAAGTCAAACTGCCCTATCTTCCAAACCTGAAAAGTCATTGACTGTTAATTTTGAATATAGAATGTGATTTTCATCCAATACAGCCGTCTGGATGACAATAGTTACCAGATGTCAAAAAAAACTAAAGTAAGTTAAAATAAATGAAAATAGTTGCAGGGATAGTCCATTCTATTACTTTCCTACTTGGGAACTAGAGGCAGAACAATGTATAAATAACCTTCAGTGCCTTTAAAACAGACTCAGTATGATCAAGATTGAAGTTCATTAATGATTATATTTGGAAGAAATAATAGGACATTATTATAAATGGAATCCGATCATTTTGTAACTGTGAGTGTAAAATGTGTTGACCGTGATAAATGCCCAATATCAGATAATGACTACTGACTTAAATTATAGTTTTATTTTTCATAGAATTGAATCAAATTATAACCTCAATAAGTATTTTTTGAAATAACAACTATAGGTGCATCTAATCCCCAGCTGCTTCTATAATTAACCATAATAATGCAAAACTCTTTAAATTACCAAACACATAAAATAAATGAGATTTGTTACTGTGACTTTTTTCTGAAGCCTACTTCAAGATATTAAGACAATTAAATATTACATCAGAATCAGATACCAAATATATCAGTTGGAAACTATATTTAACTATATGTAACTAAAAACACAAATAATAATGGATTAAACAGGTAGTTTATTTTTCTTTCATGTTACAAGAAGTCCAGGACAGGTATGATGGTTCAAGAAGTGTTTGGGATTCTTTTTTCCTTACTCTCAAAAATAATCAGCATCAAGCAACCTTTTAGGCAAGAAAATTGAGGAAGAAGGAAAAGCACAAAAAGAAACACAACAACTGAGTCAATAATTGTCAACAAGCTCTCCTGAAAACCCAACCAAACAACTCGGGCTTCAGATAATTGACCAGAATTGAGTCACATGAGCATGGCTAGCTGCCAGAAAAACTAGCAAATAAAGGGTTTTTTAGCTGAAAACTGTAAATCCTGAATAACATCAGGGTTCTGTTATTAAAGGAGAAATGGATGATGGGCATTAATTAGCAGTGTTGGCTACACCTTGATTTTTGATATTCCACAAGACAGGAAGTCTGAAACTATAAGAATGACCTTTAAAAAAAATTTGGGTCCAAATAGAAAAGAGTGTTCATTAAAAACCCCTTCCAGTACAAAGCAATGAGATTCTGCATGAAACATAATTTTTAATGTGTTGCTGAATTCACAGGAAGTAAATAAAATTGCCTGTCACCACTACCCACCTTTTTATCACTGCAAAAAAGCTTGAAACTGCAACCAGCGTGTTAAATGTAAGCCAACATGTACAGGGCATGTTGTCTGAGGGCAAAACCAACATCAGCATGGCCAAGAGATTAAATCTCTTGCCAGCAACTATTCAAAGAACTCCATCAAAGGCTCAGGTTCTAACCTGCAACCTTGAAGACAGTGAAAGTCCCAGGTCGGTGGTGCTCCCTGACTCCAGTGAAAAGCAAATACAAATATTCACTGGAGGAAAGAATTGTCCATTTAGGTCTCCAGACTTTCCACAGTTTCAAATCAGCCAAGCATGGGAGATCATAGTAGAAGATCATCAAAGTGGTTTAATACTAAAAACAAAACAAAAACAAAAGGACTACAAATGTGATTCATATTGCCATTTCTAATAATTTTTTGTAAATTGTCTTTTCTAAATATACAATTTTATTATCTGTAACTAATGACCATTTTCTTTTTACCTTTCTATCTTTTGTTGCCTTATTGATCTGGGTTGAACTCCTCATATAAGGTTTAATAGAAGCTACGATAGAGGGTGTCCTTGTCTGGTCTCTTTATCATACTGCTATTAACATGGTGATTGAAGTTATTGGTTTTAACATGTAACCCCCCTTTTTTGGCAGTTGGGGGCTTAAGAATGTTGCTTGGTTTTAACTCTGAGTCAGCAATGAAATCATGAACTCTTAATAAATTTAAAAAGACGAGCAACCCAATAGAAAAATGAGCAAAGGATTTGACTAAGAAATTAACAGACAAGAAAACACAAATTGTGAATAAACATATAAAACTATTTTAGCCTCATTAATAATCAAGTAATTTCACACATAGTCAAACACTCTACAGAAATTTTTGCACATATGAAGCAGGAAATGTATGCAAGAATATTCATAGTAGCATAATAGAAAAATACAGCAAACCAGCTCAAATGTTTAACAGAAGAATGGATTAGCTATTATGTATTCACCCAATACAATGTTTTATGGTAGTGAAAATGAATGAACTATGGAAATATGCATAATTGTGCATAAATTTCAGAAAATAGACTATTATATTTTATACATACATATCACATATATTTTGCATGTAGTAAATATGAAATACTCTTAAGTATAAATGTGAATGATTGCCTGTGTACATTCTCAGTCCTCTTTGCCTTGATGGGTACTGGGAGAGGCAATTTGCCATGGGCCTATATTCTTGCTGGTATGACAAGAATGCAAGGCATTTTCGCTGGTCCATTTTTTTTTAAGATTTTCGGCATCCAACATGGGGCACGAACTCACAACCCTGGGGAAGCAACCCATGAGCAGGCTTGCTTCCACTTGCTGGGGGAAAAAAAAAATAGTACATTCTTCAAACTCAGTGTTCCTCACTGTGATGCAAACCTACCGTGTGCATAGTATCTACTTGGCCTGTCTATATCACTTCTGTGACATTTGAGAATTAAGGGAAACTGATAAGGCCATGCTGACATGTTGCCCACTGTTATCCCATAAGTACTAAAGTTCTTTTCCCCAACTCAAAAGTCTACCATCCATAAACCAGCAACAGGCTAACTTGTTAAATCCCAGACTCTGAACAGACCTTGACAGTAAGCTGGGAAACCAGTAAGACTTCAAAAGACTTTGGCCCTGTTTAGTTCTAAATATCTGGACTTGGACTATGTAGTAAACTCTATAGACTTTCCATTTGTTTGTAAAAAAGAAAAATTGAAAGAGAGAGAATTGACATATACAGTCTCTAACATTCCATGATTCTATATTGTATAAGCACAGAAAAAAAATATCCTGAGACCCACAGTGATGGCATTCATCCAGACAAAATGGAGCTTGCAAAGAATTGAAACTCTTTTGCAATTTCACCTTGTAAATGTCTGAATCTTAAATCATTGAGTGCTCCAGTGGATGGTGTTCCTTTCCTCTTCCTGCCTTATTTTTTTCCTTACTTAATTTTCTGCATGAGGATATTGATGCAATGAAAACAATTTGACAGAGAAATGTGCCAGCCCCTCAGGGCTGTGTCTCTCCTTCGGTGCAAGGGCTGGAAGCCTGGGTCCTGAATTAGCTTCCACCAGTAAGAGGCAGTCATATTTGACAAGAAGGATAGAAGCGGAAGCCATTACTATTCCTCAGGCAGAGCAAGGCAGGAACATAGCTTTGGCAGAGAGTAGAAGTGAAGTTCTACCAGTGGCTTCCAGACCTTCTCCTGAGAATCACTCATTTTGGTGCCACAGATAATTGAGATCATCAGTAGTGGCTTCTATGATTCCTTCAACTTCCATATTTCATGAGGGGTGATTTTCCTGACTTTTGTTCCCTCAATCTTTGTTTTTTGTTTTTAAAGTGCATAATATGTTGTGTTGAATTCTTCCTGCTTGAAATACCTGCAGTGGTTTCTCTTATCTGGATAACTGAATCCTCCTGATAAAAATAAGGTAAAAATTGAGGGAAAAAACCTACCCTAAATAGGTTTTAAACTTTAATGGTAAAAATAGAAGTGCAGATTTTGATTAGAATCTCTATCCATATGTATTAGCTCCCTCTTGCTGCTATAACAGATGACCACAAACTTCAGTGACTTAAAACAACACAATTTTATTTTTTTTTTTTTATCTTATAGCTTCTGCAGGTCAGAAGTCTGGGTAGGCTACTCTGCTTTGAGTTTCACAGGGCCCAAACTAAGATGTCAAGAGGGCTGCATTCTTTATGGGAGGCTGTGGGGAAGAATGCTCTTTCAACCTCATACAGGTTGATGGTTCAATTCAGTTGCTTCTGGCTGTAGAACTGAGGTTCTTGTGCCAGTGCTGATTGTCCCCCAGGAGCTTCTCTTTGCTCTCAGAAGCTATCCACATTCCTTCTCATGTTTTTCATTTGTTCCCCTCTCATGGGGGGGGTGACTCATGGGGTCAAGTCTCTCCTAAATTTATCATTTCTCTGATTTTTCCTTCTGCTGCATCTGATTCCAGCCAGAAAATATATTCTGCTTTTAAGAGCTTGTGCAGTCAGATTGGGCCCACCCAAATAACCCAGAATAATCTCCCTATTTTAATTTATCTTTAATTATATATGCAAAGTCTCTTTTTCCAGGGCACATGGCATATTCACAGGTTCCCAGGATTAGGGCAGTCACAGGATTGTGGGGCCATTCTGCCTACCATACCATCTATGAAATTTGGAATATATCTGAATCTATCTATTATATTTTCTTCATCTGACATTCTCATTAAAAATCTTTATGACCTGCCCTGGACTATGGCAATCTTTTTTCACTTGGTATTTTGGTTGGAGGACACTGCTTTAAATAGGAGAAAGAGGGGAGAGAAGGAAGGAGTTGCCAATGCAAGGAAAGTAATGACAACAAAGCAGACCCCAGGTGACATTAGAGAGCAAATAGTGCAAGAGTAATCATGAGTGGGTTTGGAAAAAGAGTGGATCATCTTATGTAGGTTTCACCTTAATTGTTTCATTTTAGAAAATGAAACTGCTAGATCCACTTCTTCCCTTATCTAGAAATTACACACATTAGTTGTTGTAAATTGAGCAGCCTTCCTTCCAACACACATGCGCACAAACACACGCACACACAATGACAAAAATTGGGAAATATATAATAGCAGTTTCTCAAAATCAATTTTAGTCAAAAGCCTCCTAGGAGGTGGAGAGACAATTTGAAATTGTTCCTGGGAACCCAGAAACTAAGAGGTTACTCTGTGGGATCTGAAGATATCACCAACTCTCTTTACATAAACAAAATATGTGTATCTAGCTTTATAATGAGATGAAGTTTATTCCCTGCTATCTAGCACCCAAGTAGAAATATTCCTCATAATAATGAATACCTTCTCACACACAAACCCTGGAACATATTTGTGCTTTGATGTGGAACAAAAATATTCATTATAAGAATGACTGGATCTTTTGTCCTGCCCGTGTAAATCCATCATCAATCTCAATAATAAAAATTATTTTTCTTCTTTAATTTTGCCTTTCCAAACCCAATTCTCATTCTTTTTGTTTCCTTTATTACCTATGAAGCATAGTATAGAAAATAAAAAATGAAATATGCAGAGATAAATAATAGCTTGAATAGCTTCTGTTTTATCATCTCAGGTCCTCAGGTTTCTGCACAATTATTTTTAAAAATGAGATAGGAAAAACGTTTTACAAGCATTGTATATGAATAGCCTGTGTACTGTAACCAGATGCCCTAGGTGTGACAAGGGCTACAGAAACTCAAAATGAGCTAATGCAATTTCTTAATACTTGAGATTTTTATTAGAAAATAAATACAGTGAATTTCAATTCCACGTATGGGTGAAAACACATGCATCAAATCTAGCCTCCTGTTAATATTCTAGCCTTGCATCAAATGACCTTAAAAAGCATGTCAATATTTATTTGACATAAGATCATTTTATTTTAAGAACTTTTATCCCAAATGGGTTAACCATGTTTTGAAAAAGACCTCAAGGCATGCATTTATAGGAACATGTCAGATGAGCTTGCCAAAATTTCTCACTGTAAAATACCCCTGCTTTTTGCTTATAGGGAAAAGGTGCTTTAAAATAATAAACAGTCTTAGCTTGCAGTTATGCTAAGATTAGAAGATTCATATCTCTGACCCTCAACACTCTTACTAATATTCTACCAGAGACTAAGGACCAATTCAGTAAGTGAAAAATGTGCGGAAGAGCATAATAATATTTTTAATATTTGTATTTAAATATATAGTTTATTGAGAATTTTATCTCAGTTGTCTTATTTGGACAAGATATGCCTCAAAACTGGCACTGTGGGTCTCTAGTGCTGCTTACAGCCCTGCCACTGGCAGTAACATCAGTTTGTCTCCTTTAAAATCACTCTCCACCCTCAGGGGGCAAAATAGATCAATTTAAATGGCACATACTCATAGGAGAGGGAGAAGGTGGTTTGAGGCAGAATATTTGTACTTATTAAGTGTCTACTATAAAGTACTAGACATGCAAAGGTAAATAGATAAGGAATGTTCTCTTTTTGTCGAAAAACAACAAGACTATGAGGCTATTTTAAGCAAGCTTAGTGGATTATCATAATTACTTTTTGCAAAGATCTTTCTGGGTATAGTATGTAGATCTCTCTCTCTCTCTCTCTCTCTCTCTCTCTCTCTCTCTCTCTCTCTCTCTCTCTCTCTCTCTCTCCCCTCACATCCAACAGATTAGGATGGAGATTAGATAGATTTATGTTCTGTTCTCGCTGCTCCTGCCTGAGCTCAGGTCTGTGGCCTATTCTCCCATGGGATATCATTGGCTAACTCTCATCCTTGCTTCTAATCACATCCACCTACATCCATCCTCTAACTGCAAGGTTGATTCTGCAAAACGGCAGCCCACTCATATTGATTCTCTATTTCAAATAGACCCCACGATTTATAGAGTGAAGTACAGATTCCTTAACCAGCCAGGATATTTCAAGGCCTGACACCCCTGGTCTTTATCCACAGTGAACTGCTTCCAGTTTCTGCATGGTTGCAGTTTACACAATGTTATCTTGGCTTGGATTTCTTTTCTTTTTGCTCTTACCTCCCCTTCTGCTGAGTTCCAAAATCATCCTTCCAAAATTCTTAACAGAAATGTTACCCCTCTGAAAAAGTCTAGAGAAGAACTAACATTTTTTCCTTCACTACGCTTAGGAGGGCATATTTCTGTTACTCTCATAATTAAAAGCCAGGCAGACATGAGCTGATTTGCTGCTGTTGCTGTTGCTGTTGTTGTGCCCAAATCCACACCTTTTCTTTGCAATGAGTCTTTTCTCTATCCAGTCACAATACAAACAGCACTGTTGGCAAAAGCAAAGACAAAACAAAACAAAACAAAAACCCTCCCTTGAAGATCATCCTAAGGTAATTAACAAAGATACATAAGAAAAAGACCCTAAAACTTTCAGGAGAGTTGAGAACAAATTTCCCAGACCTGGTATCTTTTGACTCTTAAGTAAATTAAGTAGAAGTGATCCTTGTCTATCCAAAGGCTGAAGGAGGAGGAAATGGTGACTAAAACCACATTGCTCCCAGACAACCACGCGGAATGAGCAAAGCGCACACTATTTGTTACAATCATGTATTTTTGTCTACCCAAATGAACCATGGCTCTTTTCTATTAAAATATATATATATATATGTATTGCTGAAGACAGATCCAATGCTAAGTGGTGATACAGTCAAAATGTATATCATGAAACAAAATTGGAAATAAATCTTTTAGCATTTCCACAAAAAACTATGAATTCTGTTTTTCAATGCATGTCAGACCTTATGCTCTTATTTTAAGGATTTATTGCCACTGTGCTCTCTACATCCAGTATTCCATATTATGGAATAGTTTGTAGTTGCAGAGTAAAATATTGTTTGTTAATTTTGTAGTGATCCGACCCCTAAAGACTTCTGAAATTATTTTTCTGTCACTACGTACTGAACAACTTTCAGAGTTTTTTCCTGTTAAGATAAATGCTACTGATAAAACATCTGACAGCAAACAATACAATTTAATATATTGCTATAAAGCAATGAGAACATTTTCTTGTATAACTTACAAACTGGTTGTGGAAGCATTTTTATACAAAATTCCAGTAGTCTTTTAAACATTTGAAGAATGTTTTAAATAAGAATATAACTTCCTTCCCCCCAAAAACTCATTTGAAAAATGATCATGCTATATTAACTTGGTATGATATTTTTAACCAAAAGTGTAACATTAAAGTCACACCAAGTAAAACATAAATAAAAGTATCTTTAAGAATATGTCTATTAACAAAATGCTAAGACTCTGACTAAAGTCTGATTGTGTTTAAGACAAGAATGATTCAGATATTTTGGTGATTCTTGACTATTATTTTTTATCAGCCAGGAAGTTCTCCCATCTCTCTTCCTGAATAACAAAACTAACTCCTCTGATTTCACTTTATTCGGGACTTGAGTTCCCTCACAACAGTGAGATGGCACAAAAGCCCATCAGGGAACATCACGGGTGTTCCAAAACCCTTGCATTTTGAGAGGGAAACAAATAAATAAAAAATAATTCTAATTACTGAGGTGTCTTGCTCTGTTTGGGTTGCTATAAAAAATACATTAAACTGGGTAATTTACAAACAAAACAAACTTGTTTTGAAGGCTGGGAAGTCCAAGATTGAGGCACCAGCAGATTCAGTGTCTGCTGAGCACCCATTCCTCACAGATAGAGAATTCCTGCTGTGTCCTCACATGGCTGCAGGGGCAAGCAAGCTCCCTCAAGCTTCCCTATTTTTTTTAATAAGAGCACTAATTGCATTCATGAGGATGGAACCCTCATGACCTAATCATTTCCCAAAGAGCCCCCACCTCTTAATACTGTCACATTGGAGATTAAGTTCCAACATATGAATTTTGGGGGACACCAATGCTCAGACCATAGCATGGGATTTCTAAGATCGAGCTGTTTCAAACTGTAAGAAAGAAACCTATCTGCAAAATGAAGCCAAGCAGAGATTAAAAAATAGAATGAAAGAAAGAGTGAGAGAGGAAAAAAGAAACTTCTTGGTGAGGTGGATGTCAGGTGCAGCCTCTTGGCAGACTGTTGTCCTAGTTCTTTTTTTTTTTTTATTTCAGCATATTATGGGGGTACAGATGTTTAGGTTACAAGCGTTGCCTTTTCCCCATCCCCCACCTGGAGTCAGAGCTTTAAGCATGTCCATAACACCCACATCACACTCATTATGTATGTATATACCCATCCCCTCCTCCCCCCTCCCATCTGCCCGACGCCCAATAAATGTTATTCCTATATGTCCACTTAAGTGTTGATCAGTGAAACCACATTTGCTGGTGAGTATGTGTGGTGCTTATTTTTCCATTCTTGGGGGTGTTCTAGTTCTTTGTCTGCTTGCTTGGAAAATTCACAAGCAGGGCCCATCAATGGAGTGACCACAGACAGGAAGCAATTCCACACAAGCAGCTTTTATTGCAGAAAAGAAGGGAGCTATTCAAAATGAGAGTACGTTCCACAGAGGAAAGGGGCAGTCTCCACGAGTGGAGAAAGACATTGAGGACCTCCAGGTGATTTCCTCTCATTGGCCTGGTCCAGGGGAGGGCTTACAGGAGGTGTGGGATGTTATCAGATGATTGACATACATGACTGACAGGTGTTCTTACAACAAAGCTGCAGCTCCACAGGTGTGTGTGCTCAAAACCTCATGTTCCTGCTCTTTGCAGTTGTTAGCTGAACTTTCCTGCAGTCCCTTCCTGGCTTCTCTGCCCCCAGGAACCACCCTCCTAGCCTGCATCTGCCACCTGCAGATTTGGTCCCTGCATAACCCTGATTTAAGAAGTCCTCTAGGCTTTGGTTCTAAGAAGAAAATAGCTGCAAGACTACACTCATTCTCTCTTTTTCATGGGGGCATTAGGGAAGTGGCAGACCTAGAGGAAAAAAACAAGAAAAGGTGACCTGGTCAAATTTCCTTATAAACACTTGAATGGCTGACCTGACATACACATCAATAGCAATTATTAATATAATGAGGGGAATCATCATCTATATGATGTCTTCAGCAGGATGTGCCTATCTGTGTATAATAGAATCACATATAACAAACAAGTCTGGAATCTATGGATTTATGGGGCATGGCTATCTAGAAAATCTCATGTAAGATATATGATTATTTGGGTATAACATGGAGTTGTTTCATAACCAAACATCATTCTTCTATGTGAGTAATATAGCCTCACAGATTATTTATAGAACTCATATATCAATCTGGGCCCAAGCACATTCAGATGTGATAAGAAAAGACATGTGGACCTGTACTGGTGATCCCAGAACATTCCTCTGCTTCACCCGTGTCTCGTATTACTTGTACTTTTGAAATTATGGGTAAAACTTGACAGAGTAAGGTATCTAATTCATGTGAGTCTGATATAATAATCTGACCTTTGCACTATGCCAGTTTTCTGCACCTTTTTCTTTCATCCTCCAGGTTCTGTGGGCTAGTAAATTACCTTCCTACATAATCCAGTTAAGATTGAGTTTCTACCATTTGCAACCAGATGAGTCCTAATTAGTACAATAAGTATGATTTATTGGGAATTCCCAATGTAGATGATATCAGATCATTTAGTGCCTACTTTTTTCAATTTATTTAGGGGTCAGTGGTAAACCAGAACTGAAAACAAAGGCTCCTATGAAACCAAAAGCCAAGATTTACTCTCTATTTATATATTTCTCTTGATGATACCTTTGTATCTCCATGTGGTTACCCTTAATCCATATTTTCATAAAATTTTGCTGAAGAGCCTACAATGGACTAAATGTTTGTGTCCCACCCCAAAATTCATATGGTGAAGCCCTAACCTCCAGTGTGATGATGTTAGGAGGTGGGGCCTTCAAGAGGTGGTTAAGTCATAATGATGGAGTCCTCATGAATGGGATTACTGTCCTTATGAAAGAAGCCCTAGAGAGTCTGTCATCGTCTAGTTGATCAGATTTTGCATCATCTGGCCACCTTTCTGCTACTCACTCCTAAAGCAGCTTCTGGGAAAGGGAAAGTGAAAAGAGTCAGTCACTTGCCCTGAGGTAGGGGAAAAGCTGGATCTTCTCTTACAAAAAAGGTCAGTGTGTGAAGTTAAAGGAGATGCCAAAACGCGTATCTTGGTGAGAAGCCAAGGCCAAGTACAACTGCAATTCATTACCAGTTCCTCCATCCAGTACAGTGGGATGGTGTAACAGTTAGTAGAACTGATAGTTTTAAGAGTGGTAACAAAAAATAACAGTTCTTGCGAACTTTGTATTTCTACCTAAAGCCTTTGTAACTTGAGAAAGAATGTACTGTGAGCATATGGAGCAGTTTTCAGAATGAATGAAAAACCCGAAGAACTGGACTTGCAAAGGGCAGAAGCCAGGGCAGCTCTGCGAATCCAGGTAGCAGGAACTGACGATCACAGATATTGGATCAGTCAGATCCAACAGTGCCTTGGTTTATGCATCACTCCTCTCAAGAATCAAAGTCCTAAAAGGGGGAACATAACTGGTCTAGTGTGAGTCTTTTGCCCTCCTCCTTTTGCTATAGGAAGATGGCAACTTGCCCAACAGTTCCATCAAGTCTCCTCAACTGGAGGAGATTTAAATTCCCTAATGCAGATCTGGGTCTTGTTAACAAAAGCAAAAGGAAGGACTACTGCAAGGTAAAAACACCTGACAGAACCGTCATACCTCTTCATTTTGTATCCGTCAAGTTCATTTTTATTTTGAGCCCCACCCCACCAGACAATGGGAAAACTTTACCTGTTATTTCTTGGGGTTTCTCCACCACGGGCATTTTGCTACACTGCCAAAGCTTTGTGCATTACCGAAGCTCAGGGAAGAGGCACTTTGGATTTGGGTCTACCATCCACATAGATTACTTGGAAAAGCCCATAATCTTTGTCCAGGTGTCCCCTTTCTTCTGGCTCATTGCCACTTCCAACCGGAGCTTTGTATGTGGAAATCTTTGCTGAGGTGCCCGCTACTCCAGTTTGCCACACCACGACGCAGCCAATCTTCGGTGGAGTGACGTCACAGGTTTCAACTTTGTCAGGAAACAATGTTCAGGTCTCTTTTACTTAAAACCTTCAGATTGCAAACCCTGTCACAATTCAATAGAATCTTTTTTAAAAATTGCACAAAATCTTTCTCCTCTTGTGTTTCTTCTAAACTCTCCTACCCCCATAAATCAATTTAATCATTCTACCAATTTTACAATCCTTCGAATTACGGGCTTAGATCTTTAGCAAAGAAAGTCGGGGCATTTTGAAGCTTAATAATGCTTTCCATCCTAACCACATGGCCCAATATTCCTCTACCTCCACTAGTTACTGAAGCCCAGAGAGCTGAAATAGATCAAGGGTCAACTTGAATGGGGACAGGGAGGAGGGGTAAGGGGGAGGGAGAGAGGAGAGGGGGGAGAGGGAGAGGGAGAGGGAAAGAGAGAGAGAAATTTTCTAGAGCATTAAAAAAGATACAGAGAGGAAGCCACATAAATTAATATCTGAAAAGAGTATCTAGTTACGCCAAGATCAAGGATTAGCATTATTGGCAGATGGAAAATGACCTGGAATTATTCCAGGAATAGAGCTTGGAGGCCTTGCAGAAGCCTTTTACATAATTCCAGCTCAGATTTACAAGGGCAGGCTGGGTTCATTTAAAGGGTCAGACACTGCATCAGGATCCCCAGGGAACAACTGAGCATTTTTCCTGGTAACCTGTGAAGGAACCTCTTCCCTTTTCAGTTTTATGAGGGGTTTATGCTTATGCACAGGCATACATGTGTGCATGTGTGTGTGTGTGTGTGTGTGTGTGCATGTGTCTGGAAAGAGGATGTGTAAGGAGAAAAGGGTGAAAAGGGCATATTAGCCCTGTGTTTTCTATTTCCTTTTTGAGGCTCTGAGCTTATCTTATATAACAGTAGCTAATATCGTTGTGTCCTTACCACGTGCAAGGCACTGTTTTAATCCTTCATTTGCTTTAATAAACTCATGGAATCCTCACAGTCACCCTGTGAGGTAGGTACTATTATCTTCATTTTACAAAGCAGGGAACTGAGGCACAGGATGAAGTCAGTAGCAGAGCTGGGATTTGAACCCAGCAGTCCAGCTCCAGAGTCCAAGTTTATGCAATTTACCTTTCATGTGTATAGTGTGACGATGAAACACTCACACCTCTTTTTCTCTAAGTCAGCCTACTTATACGACAGTTCTTCGATTAATCCTACTCATGCTGAGTACCTTCCAAATGTGACGTTCTGTGCCTGGTGCTCTGACATTGTCCGAGGAAAAACACGTGTGAATAACATCCTATCCCTACCTTGAAAGAGTACACACTTATAATACTGTAATAGGCAATACGGTAGCGTTTATTTTTGTCAAATAGACCTTAAAAAATCTGTGATTCTCCATTTATAATTATCTAAAATTTAACACTTATGAAAAACATTTGGCATTCATTAGGTAAGAATTCTATGTGGTCCAACATCAAACATGAAAACGATATTAGCTATTAAGATTCAGTTATGTGTGAAAATGTACATTTTATTAAAATGTAATGCTTAAATAACTAAATATCATATATATGAAATTTCTAATTCCTTTTAATCACTATAATATGCTAGTAAAAATTAATGATCTCTAGAACATTAATACTTTTAGCTATCTTTCAATACTAGGAATGTGTATAATACTGTATCTCCAATTTTATTCATAGTAATTGTGGCAATACATTAGAAGCCCCTATAGAAAGGCATTAGTGCCAGCAGCTATGGGTATCTGTCAGATTTTCCTATCAATGATTCCAGGTAACTTTCTGTAGGCATTTGCCACACTGGAAGTTTGTAGTTTGGAGTGTACAATATGTGTGTTTTTAATGCCACGTTCAAATGTGAACAATCAAGTTTTGTAAAACCATGTGCTTATGAGAGCCAGAATGACAACGCTTCATTGCTTTTTATAGCCTACACAGATGTAGCCATCCTTCCTCAGTGGCCATTCTAATTTATGTAAGAACAAATTTAGAATAAAATAACCCTCCTTATCATGTAATGCGGAAGTTAAACAGTGGTGGGAAATTGGATAGCCAGCTTGTGCTTATCCACAAATAGGGAAATCACCAGCCCCTCCCAGCTTAATAATTCCTTCTGGGGGCACTGCTCGGCCATCTCTGCATCCTTCTGGAAGATCTGTACCAGGCAGCCTCATCTCTCATGTCTTGCTCCATTATGCCATATTTGGGTGAATTCAACAGTGGGTAACTTGCCAGGCTGGCTCCTGCTGTTACTGCTGCACTGTGGCAGGTGGAGGCAGAAGAGAATCGGGGTTCATGTGCTTGTCACAAGATAGAATCTCAGAAAAAAAGATTGGCTGAAAATCTAAGCCCCATGAAGACAGGGATATTGTCTTTCTTGCCACCATATCCTCATTGCCCAGAACAGTACCTGTTATAAATAATTCTTAAAGGTACAAAAGAAGGGACAGAAATTGAATCATCACTAAAAACCCACAAGATATTTCAGATCACTGGAAAATCGGAAGCAGAGAGACTGGGATGACACAGAGTTAAAACCAAGAGAGAACACAGGTGGACTGAGGTAGAACAAACACCACAGGATAAGGAAGGAAAAAAACCAACCGGACTAAGAACCAAGCAGATGTGTCAATCATTCATTTATACATCCAACAAAAAAAACATTTATTGAATGCCGACTATGTGCCAGGCACTATTCTAGTTGCTAAGGTACAGTAGTGAATGAAATTGACAAAAACCCTTGCCCTCAAAGCTTCCATCAGTACATGGGAGACAGGCAATAAATAAGATTCATGAATAAATACAGCACATTAGATAAAGATAAGGAAAAACTCACAGCAGGGAAGGGTGAAATAAAATATCAGAGCAGGAGGCATTGGAGTTTTAGAGCAGGTAGCCCAGGCAGGTCTTACGGAGAAGTTGCATTGTGAGTAAAAACTTGAAGAATATGAGAAGTGATCCTTGCAGGTACCTGGCAAAAGAGCCTTCTGGCCAGAGAAAACAGCAGGTACAAAGGCCCTGAGCTGGGAGTTTGCCCAACATACTTTTGAAACAGCAAGGGGGCAAGTGTGGCTATTCCAGAGGAATGAAGAGAAAAGAAGCAGAGGATGAGGTCAGAGAGGCAAAAGGACACCTGACTATTTGGTCACAAGGGTGACGGAGAATTAAACCATGGCGAAGTGCTGTGGGTGGTAAGAGGACTTTGCTTTCTCCCTATGTGAGATGGGAAGCCACTGTGGGCCTTTTCTCATCCCTCCCACCTCAGAACTGTCCCACGTTTTCCCTACGCTCTAACACCTACTCATCTGTAGCTCTCTGTCACCTCTCAAGACATGATGTTCCTTTCCCACCACTGTCAACCCCAGTCATCCTCTCTCCTACCAGCTATTTCCCTTCAAAACATTCACCACAAATTAGCGTTACATATTTATTTGTATAATATCTGTCTACCTCACAAGGCTACGGCCTTCATGAAGCAGAGATAGTTCCCTTTTATTCGCTATTGAACACTCTGTGTCCTTAATTAAGCCTTAAAAAATATTCACGTTTTCCTCTTTTGCATTCCTGTGTACCTGACTCTCTACCTGGCCTGAGGCATTCAACTGCCTCCTGGAAGTGGGGAGAAGCTATTAAGATTATTACATTAAGAATGAAGATAGAAATAAATTAATTTTCACACATTCAAAAGAGGATTTTTTGCAGTAAGGCAATAGGCTTGAAGGAAGTTAGTATTTTCTAAATTTTTTAGCAAACCCTGAACCAAGCATTTGGGATTGGGATCCCTGCTGCCCTAAGAGAGGAAGCAGTAATGATGTTGGGTAAACCTTGTCTAGAAAAGGAAGGAAGCTCAATTTCATGCTCCATCTGGTTCCTTGGGATGTGGGGTAGGGCCTGGTGGAGGTAGGGGAGGCTACAGAGCCAGTGAGCACCAAAGTGGGTAGAGGTGGCAGGTAAAATGACTAGGCCACAATTGAGCTGAGCAAGAAAATAGGCCAGGACATACTGGCCGTCAGCTTCAGGAGCACACACCAATAGAATGCCCACAGGCAGGACCGTCAGCCCTCAATGGCCACAAAGCCAGGGAATATCCCTTGCCAAGACATTCCTAAAGTGTGTTAAAAACAATATAAAGCATTGTATGCATTGTATGTGTGGATGGATGGATGGATAGATAGAAAAGATGTATAGATAAGATGGATAGATAGTATATCAATATATTTATAAAGTATTATATCTGTGTGCATGTGTATTATAAGTATTGTATTTATTGTTATTGCGTTTATTATTTATTAATATAAAGTACCATATGGATCCAAGCATAACATATCTCCTCCATTGTTCAAGCCACCATCCCATTTTCAAATACAGATGCCCTCTTGGGCAAGAGCAATGTGGAAATATGAGAAAATATACATTTTTATATAAAAATACTGAGCATTACCTAAAAGGATTGTTCAAATAATTGCATCATAAAAACTTTAGGTTTATGAGGAAAAGATTCTTGACTAAATAATAAGATACATTTTCTTTCCACATCTGGGTGAAAAAAAACTGCAAGTTTGCTGCATGAAGGAGCCCATCTGAGATTTTTAAGAACCTGTGGGAAACCTTTACTTGCTGCAAGGTTACAAACAGCCAGGAAAGAATCTGAGAGTTGAATCATCTTGATGCCAAGAAAATGAAGAACAATTATCTACAGAGGCAACTACAGGTGGGTAGTAGACTGAAGAAAGAAAAGCAGAGGGGAGTAAGGTCCTTTCTCTTTGAAAGAACTGAGCCTCATTCAGGAAAGGGAAGCCTAGTCCAACAATTTAGGCTTATTTCAAAAAATTACATTTTGAAGAAAGAGATTGGACTCAGTATCTATATATAGGCCAGGAAGGGTATGCACAGCAAATAAATCTAAAGCAAATGTTGGCTTAAGAAGTCCATGAAGATGAAAAAAGTGAAGTCATTCTAATCTCAAGGCTAACCTGGCCTTTCACCTTGTGAGCCACAGAGCCAAGGCCAAAGAGAACATGGGGGTTAATATGGGTTTGGAGGTGGCATCCTATATAGCCTGCTATTTTTAAATAATGGAAACATCTCATTCTTGGAAAAGCAAGATCCCCTGTGACTCACCTTTGCTCAAGGGAAGCTTTACCTGCCCACCTGGCCAGGGTCCTTGAAGAGCCAGTATTGGGAAAGCACAGGCTTCTCTGGGGGCCAAGGTCTATCCCTAAATATGGGAGATAACCAGTTCCCAAATTTACTTAGACACCCTCATGAGTCCTGAGGGCTAAGGCAAATTAGCAAGTAGATTCAAGGCAAAGACTTAGCTCCTGCCCTTTGGGAAAGGGGAGAAGTGATCCCTAAATAAGAGTACATAAACCCTGACAATAGGGAAGTTTTATTACAGGGGATTGTAATTGGGTATCGTATTTTTTAATTCCCATCCAGTTTGGACTTACTCATTGGCTAACCTGTATTTCTCTACCATTTCACATCCTCCATTATGGCTAAGGAATTAGGTGGCCCAAACCCCTCCCTTTCTGATCCAAGAGTATTCACGAAATTCCTGGAAGAATAAAAAGGAGAAATGAAATAAAAGCTTGCTTCTTTCAGCATTGAGGGATTGTAGTAAAAGAAGAGGATTGAGGGAGGAGAGACAGGGGATGAGCTATATGTGTCTAAATCTGTCTTCTTTAGTCTTTCCTCTAGCTGGGGGGAGATGTGATAGATAAGTCTATGTTAACACTGAGGCTAAAGATCTTGCCCTTCTTTTACTCTAGGATTCTGGAAGTAGATTGCCTTGCATCTTTGCAGTGGGGTGGGTGGGGTTGGAGGTTATATCAAAAGAAATTCAACAGCATAGTGTGGTCAGGCAAAAAGAAGGCTGGATCTTAGCTGTCTCAGTTTAGATGAGACCCAGCGGTTCCCACATGCCTTTTGGAGATGCGGGGTGGGGCGGGCAGGTGCAACAAGGTGAATGTGGGAAAAAACTGAGTTAGAAGCAGGGGTTCTGACATTAGACCTACTTGGGCAAAGGATTGGGGTAGAGCACCCAAACCAGGGACAGGTGAATGAATGGGGCACAGAGGGTGAGCCAAGTGAGGCTGTGTCGGCCAGGGAGTCCTGGAGGCCCAGACCGAATCCAGAGAAACACAATCATGACCTACACCAACCATACCAGCAGCAGGCACCTGCAGAACCATCAGGGATGGGATCAGTCCTGACTTAGTGGTCACCATGCAGAGAGCACCCCAGGCCAACCACTTGACAGCTGAGACCAGCGAGGGACCAGAGATCACTGCATGGATATAAAGGCCCATCTCTCCTCCATCCACCACAAGGATCACACAGGAGGGCTTAAGTTCCCCAGAAAAACAACATGCCAACTTGGGGAGTGGAGTGGGGACGGGTACAAGGTGTTGTAATGTTCCGGATGGTGCTGGACTTCAACTTGACTGCTCACATGAAATGTGAAGCTTCAAAATTAGAAGAGACAAGAGGGGTGGGATATGCTTGAAAAGTAGTTGGGGAGCAGAATTAGGGGTCTCAATAGGGGAAAGGAATTCCTCAAAAACTGATTCATGTGATTAACTGTACACCTCAGTAAATTCACTGAAAATCATTTAATTGTACACTTAAAATAGAGTGTTGGCTGTACGTAGATACAGTTGGAGCCCTATGTATGTACTCTCTGGACTACTTTGACAGAGTAGGTTTTTGAATGTAACAAGATAAGTCAACTTGAGTGGTAATATATTTTGGGAAATCAGCTCACTACAAATTATGACTGTAAACATTGTAATGTAAATGTTTTGTAGTTTTCCCCCAATAAAATTAAAAAAAAAATTCTCTCAGATATGGGGGCTAAATTCACGGAGATGCAGGAAGGAGGATTTTTCTGGGTTAGTCAAAGAGAGCAGTTGCTTTAAAATCTCCCATCCTTTATAAAAGTAAACGTGGAACATCTGCAGTAAAGTTACAAGGTTTAGTTAAATTCCTTTTTAGATTATTTAAATCTAAACTTGTTTAACGTTTAAATTTTCTGCCTTTAGGTTTTGAAATATCATGAAGAAACAGTGTGTTGTGTTTGTGTGTGAGCTCCCTCCCTCTCTCTGTCTCCCTCTCTTTCTCTCTCTCTGCCTCTCCCTCCTTCTCTCTAATCTCCTTCTCCCTCTCCCTCCCTCTGTCTCTCTCTCTCCTTCTTCCTCTCTATTCTCTCCCTCTCCCTCAGCACATGCCAACAGGCCCTCTTATATAAACCTGAACTCCTTGAACACTGATCCTACCAAATGCAGCTCTTTGCTATGCTCACTTTACTTTCCCTTGCTTTCTCTCCTGAGATTTCACTATAGAAAAATTTACTACTTATTTGCCTGTGGCAGTACCTCCTTTTTCAGTGTTACCAACTCCCAGTTCTCTCTCCCAAATCAGACTCAAAGGAATGATATACAGTTCACGTAGGACAAAATCAAAATTTAGAGGGTTGTGCTAAAGCAAATAAAATAAATTTATTTTTATTAGCAATCTGTATCAGGAGAAGTAAAAAGGCTTACAATAAAATAAAAAGGTTTGCCTACTGTAAGTTTAAGGGGCTATCAAGTCACTTAGAGATCAATGTGGATTAAGGCATACAAAGAAATTAAACTACTTATATCTGACATCAGCTGCCAAAATATTCCCCTCAGTAACTTTCCACTATCCTTGAAATTCTCACCAATAGAGTCGGTCACTGGTAAAGGGCCTTCCAAAGAGATACAAATAGGTTTCCAAGGTTTGGGGACAAAAGAGTTAAGTAATTTACATTTAGCTTTGGTACATTCCCCGCTAAATAATTATGAAGAGATTAAAGCTCTCTAAGCTTTGATTTCTTCATTTGTTTAAAAAACGTCCTCTCTCTTCTCTGTACCTGACACCCATTTCTTGGGGTCCCTGAGCAGCTGGCATTTATTATCCAGTAAGATGCAAGCTAACAAGGCTGAAGAGGGTCTCTCTTCCCGCGATATCTACATTTTAATAACACTAACTATCTCAGTAAATTACATCCGATGGATATGCGTGAGCTTGCACCTAGTCCTCTCATCAGCTCTGTATAATAGCTTGATCATATATCTATCTCTATATTAATGACAAGGAAATGGTCTGAGAGAGGTTTAAAGGACATGCCCACCAGTATAGAACAAGTCAGCAGAAAAACTAGGATTAGAAATCATATCTCCTGCAGGGCACTGTGGTGCACACCTGTAGTTCCAGCTGCTTGGGATGCTGAGGTGGGAAAATCTCTTGAGCCCAAGAGTTCAAGGCTGCAGTGCACTGCGATCGCGCCTGAGAACAGCCACTGCACTACAGCCTGGGCAACACAGCAAGACAAAGAAGAAAAAACAAAAGAACAGAAAAGAAAAGAGGAAAGGAAAGGAAAAAGAAAGGAGAGGGAAAAGAAAGGAAGGGAAAGGAAAGGAAAGGAAAGGAAAGGAAAGGAAAGGAAAGGAAAGGAAAGGAAAGGAAAGGAAAGGAAAGGAAAGGAAAGGAAAGGAAAGGAAAGGAAATGAACAAC
>CAUYRT010049082.1:0-24232 GCA_963574885.1 Lepilemur ruficaudatus
TACCTGAAACTGAGGAAGTCAACTCCCTGAAAACTATGTCAGAACATTCTGAAATACACTTGTCATTTGAAAGAAATCCCCAAGGTCAATTCTGGTGTGCCTCCCATTACACTGCTCCACTAATCTCTATTTGACAATTGATGGGAGAGCTATGCCCAGGGGCAGTTGCTACGTCACTAAGGACCCTAGTGTTCTGGGAAGCAAGCACATCCCCGAGGGCTCCCGTTTTCAGAACAGCTCCCCACATAGATGTAACAATTCTTACCAATTAATCTATACATTTAAAGTAATGTCAAACAAAATATCAAAGGATATTACAAATTGTCAGATGATTATAAAGTTTACCTAGGAAAAATAAGCAAGTATGAATAGTGAATAGCATCCTATCCACCCCCTTAAAAAAGGTTTGAAAAGGAAAGAGAACAAGGAGAGTCTTGCTTGCCAGATACAAAATTATATTATAAAGGTACAGTGATTGAAACAATTTAATACTAACTATAAAACTATTCCCCATATTGGGAAGGAAATCATTTTTATCCTAATAAAGGAAATGACCACTAATATCTTGAGTGACCATTTCCTGTTTTCATTCAATGGGTAGAAAAATGTAATATACCTCCAAACCCCAAAAGGAGCCTGAGACTGGGACAGTATGTGGAAGACATAAGAAGGAAGCCAGGACAGTGCCCGGTAAACAGACGGAGGAATGGAAGGAAAGATTCACAGTGTCGAATGCTATAGGCCGGCCAAGTAAGATGATTTCCATTGGATTTGGCAACGTGCAGATCAATGGTGATGTTAATCTGAGCAGTTTTGGTGGAGTGATTGGAGTGATTATGTTTATGTGGGGCTCTCTTGACCTGGTTGTATTTCCAGGGGAGCATGGGGCAGCCACAGTGATCACAGTGAAACTTCATGTCAGGCTGACACACACAAATACATGATACAGTGGTCCTAAGCATTGTCACCCTCTGGGGTAACTGAAAGGAGGGGACCTGGGGGCAGAAATCATGCATAACTAGTTTGAAGAGTTTTTCTGTAAAAAGGAGTAGAGAAGTGAGGTGACGAGTGGAAGGAGAACTAGGATCTGGAGAAGGGTTGAAACTGGGTAAAAAAAATAAAGCCCAGGCTGTTTGCATGTTTTCTACCTGGTACAGAACTAATCCATCCTCAAGAAAGAACTTGACTCTGTAATAAATTCTTAGGTGACAGAAGGGAGGTATGTTTCTAATTAGAGTATAGTGTCTTCCTCCCAGTTTTGTATCCTGGCCCAGATTTGCGATGAACTGATGTCAGAGTCCAGAGCGGGTACAGTTGAGTGCTTTGCTGGAGGAAAGAAAAAAATTAAAACACCTGAAATAGCTTTTGCTCTAATAGACTATAATCCAAAAAAGGAGGCAGGAGAATTTTCTGTCTGCACTTCACATCAGACCAACTTTGGCATCGTGGAGCTGTTGCCCTGTGGGAAGAGATGCCAGGACCGGTGGTGGCCCTGGAGGAAGCACTGTCAGTACCCAGCAAGGAGCATGGGACCCAAAGTGGGGCACTGGTGCTCAGTAAGAGATTGCACTGTGGTTCAGCGTAAAATAACAATAAAGGTATACCATGGAGAAAAGGCCAGACTTCCTTTTTTATAAGGAAGATATTTCCAAGTTTTTTAGAACTTGGAAATATCTCCTGAGAAACAGTAGTGAAAACATGCTTGGATGGTCCACTCCAGGCACTACTGACTAATCCAGGGGCCTAGGACCCAGAGGGTGACAATGCTTAGAACCACCGTATCATGCATTCGTGTGTGTTGGCCTGACATGAAGGTTCACTGTGACCACCGTGGCAGCCTCTTGCTCCCCTGGAAATACAACCAGGTCAAGAGAGCCCCGCATAAAACATAAAATAAACAAAAAATGGCTCAAATTTCTTCTTACTGGCTTTCCACATCTCTTAACCTTTCACTAATTTTGGGACAAGATGTAAGAGTAGGATGGCTGTTTGAAGACTTTTTCTGTGCCATGGTTCGATGTTTTGTTCTTTCTTGTAGTAGAGGACTGTAGTTTTTTTTTCAAACTTGATTTCTTGCATGTAAATGTTAATGATGATAGAAATAATACCTAATCTGGTGGTCCTGAACATTTCCACATATCTATTAAACCATCCATCAATATGTATCAATTCCTATTATAGATAAATCACCACCTAATAGAAGAATTTAAGACACATGGTTCTGACTTGGAAGGCTTTAAAAATTTCCCCGGGAGAGGATATTTATTACTTACCACCTATCCTGGTTTGCCCAGAACAGTCCTGGTTTGCTCCTGTTATCCTGGCAAAATTATTAAAATTGCTTCATTTTACTCACAAAATTATTCCAGTTTAGATGATGAATTATATAGTTATGCTGACTATAAAACTTTTTTATTTAAGTGGTAAAATACAGACACATTCTAGGGAAGTTCAGGGAAAAGAGCCATCAGAGTGGATCCAAATGTTAGGGTAGGCTTCCCAGATGTAGAGCTTAAGGTAGGCCTCAAAGGAGGAGTAGAAATGTTAAAAACAAAGAGAAAAAGGAAGCTAGAGTAGGCGTAATAGGGTGGGTCAGCTTTGTTAATGAAAGACAGAGATCGTTTTGGGAGGAGTTGTTGTAGCAGTGCTCTTGAGACAGTATAGGAATAGTAATTTTGGCTAAAGAGAGTCCTGAATGCAGACTAAGGGATTTGAACTTTATCTTTGAGATAATAGAGCACCATTGAACACTTGGGGGTAAAGAAGCAGTATTTTAAAACACTGACCCTTTTCTCATGCACTTGGGCTTTCTTCCAGAGCCCATTAGGGGCAGGCTGCCCTTGGAGTAATCAGTGATGTCAGTGCAAGTCCTTCGCAATATTTTCCTTGGAAAGTCTTCCATGATGACCCCATTTTTATCACTTTTTTATGAAGATTTCATGAGCTCTCTTCCCTATAAACATGGTTTCTATGGTTCCAAAGTAATGTAAATAAAGACAGACATTTATTTTGGCAGAATGTTAGGAGATGGTACTAACTTCATGGTGTATCTTATGCCATGGGAAATAAACCAAGAGTTATTTTTTCTTATGTTTTAAATTTTAAAACTAATACAAATATATAATATGGTAATTTCTTCCTACATTATAATGAGATGTCTTGTATACCCACTTTGGAGGCCATATCGTTAAAAATGGGAAGCTGTGAAAGATTCTAATCAGGGAAAAGTTGGGGTGAAATGTGTGTGCTATGAATACTATTGTCTGGTGGCATGGGTTGAATGGATTAGCACTAGGAAGAGTGAATTGGGACAATCCTTGGTTAGAGAGAGATAAACCAAAGGAAGCAATTAACTAAATGTTGGCGGTGGCAATATTAGAAAAGTTGGTTTTAGCCAAATATGGAAACAAAAAGGAAACATGAATCAAGAATAGTGGTTTTAAATAAGAACAATGTCCCAGACTTATATGAAATGTTAATATATAATATTACATTTGAAACTCATAACTCAGTGGGATAAACAGAAGAAATACTATCCAACATTTTATTGAAGAGAGAGCTATTAGAGATCCTTGCCATTTGATGAAGGCATGCACCCAGTTACTAAGGGCAAGAGTCAGGTCTAGGACTTGGGTCTGCTTGCCTTCTATTCCTGTGGCCTTTCCTCACACCACACTGCCTGCCCCATCGTTGGATGCCTATCTTTGCTCTGTGTTGCTGGTTCTGAGACATCCTTAGTAATTAAGAAACAACAGAAAGTCATGACACTGTAGGGCAAAGAAATATTCAGGCCTGTAAGGTGCCCATTACTTTCCCTGAGAGTTTTATAAATTTATCAGCCCCTCAATCTGCTAGGCTAAAATAAGAATGCAGCCTCAGCCTAGATTCCATTTCAAATACATCACAGTCACTTCCTTACGAGGAAAACACATACTTCACAGATTGATCCTTATATGTGATAAATGAAATCCAAGGATTTATACTCAGAGGTTTGTCATCTGCTTAACAAATAGGAAGGGCAGCATTTTCCTAGAACTGTGGGTGTAAATAAGTTTTTAAAAGACTGAATTTATTCTTTAAAAAATTCTTTCTAGACAAAGTGTAAAACTAAAGTACTGAATTGTGTTAGACTGTTTTAAAAGAATGACAATTTTTAAAAGTGCTCATAAAACATGTACTTTTGGTTGGTAAAATGAAGTTTTGAAGAAATTTAATTGATGGCAAATTTTAACAGAAAAAATAACAAATTGGAAAGCTTTACCTCAGTCACTGAGCCAGCTTCAGATCTGACTGAGGTCACATAGTTCAGTGATTTGGAGCTTTGCTACTCACATTATGCTATCCATAATCCAGCAGCATTGGCATCACCTGGGGCCTGTTGGAAATGCACAATCTCCTTCATCTGCCACCTAGAAATGTGCTTGGCAGATAGTAGGTGCTCAGTAAATACTCAATGAATTCATGATTAACCTGCTCTTGGAATTCAGTGCTTTTTCACAGACTAGTCCTTCTGCCTGTTAAGCACTCAGCTCTCCACCCTTCCAACACTACTCCCCTATCAGTCTGATGAAAATCCATTTACATTTGATTCTGAGGTTACATGTTATCTCTTCTAAGAAGTTTTCCCTCACTGGGCCCCCAAAATTTCTCCTCCATCTTAGCACTGTCCCAACATTGGCTGTCGTCATTGCTGTTCCCTTTATCATTTTAGTTGTTTGCTTGAATACACGTATATATGGAAACTAGTCGTTTTTCTTAGTAAAATAAAATCCCTAGCCTTTGGGGTTGCCAGTGGGATGGGAATCTCTAATTGGGAAGGGGGAAAGAATATCTTCCTAACTTTCTTCTTATGAGATTCATCTTCAGCCTTTGGTTGCCCATAGCCTGCCTACACTTGGCAGAGGACATCTGTCCCTTCACCCATCGGGAACTGTCTCAATTCCCAAGTCCAGAGTCAAAAAAAGAGAAGCAAGATTTCCTAGTTCTTTGATCAACCTTCCAAGTTCTAGCTCTGTCTGAAAATCTGCTGAGTCACCACCAGATGATTGATACTTGGATCAAGTCACCCCATCCTGAGATGATCCACCCATCCTCTTCCCCTTCACTTTCTCCCTTGTCAACCCCATTATAGGGGATATGGTCTCACCCTACAGCTCAAAAGGACAACCCTATCAGAAACCTGTACAGTGTGTGAAACATACTCACAACAAGTTCACTGGTTGTGTTACTATTTCCTAGATTGGAAGCTCGTATAAAGCACAGACTGTACCATTTAACTTAATAAATTCATTTTCAAGCTCAGTGCCTGACATCTGATCGGAAGTTAATATTTATTTATTGAGAGATTTTTAAAAAAAATCATGACTCACTCCACAAAATTATAAGGTTAAGGATGGTGCTGCAGGATTGGTACACAGAAGCTGACCATCATGAATACACTTTTGAGAGTGCTAGAGTGTTAAACCAGATGGGACCCTGGGACAACATACACAGTGTGGGACTGTCTCAGGCAAACTGGGATGGAGGTTGTGGTAGGTATCAAGCTCAGTAATGTTGCTCCACAATCCAAAACTCCAACTGTCAAATGTCAGGGACACAGCAAGGTCACCTGGGCTGTCATCAAGCGCTTCTCCTTGGGCTCTCACCAACCCTGCCCTTTGATTGTCTCCACCCACCATGAGTCACTAGCAATCCCACCCCTGGTCACTTGTTTAAAAGTTCAACTATTGTGTGAATTCCAGGCAACCTCTTGACTTCCTGACTGCCTGGTCTTCTTCTTTGGACTCTATCATCTTACCTTTCTCAGCATTCTTTCTGCTACTCTAAATTTTAATTAATATAATTCCGTGTCTGTCTTTCTATCATTCTTCATCTCTTTCTTCTCTCTTCTGTCCCATCTTGTTTGTTGTTTGTTTGCTTTAATACATCTCTCTTCTTCTGGGAGGCTTGAGTCCAAAGCTGTCAGTTATCTATTGTTCTGTTTCCCATTAGTTAATCTTTGACCCCTCATAAATTAAATTTGACAAAGTCCCTTGATTAACAAAGGAAATGCACAAGTCACAGTAAAAGGGGCACACAGAACACAAATATATTTGGGGACTTTTCTATTCATAACCCTGCTTTTTATAAAAGATCCAGGAGAAATGGAGTATAACCAGAAGGGTGTTGAGTTACTCCAAAACACAAGTGTAAACTTTACTTACAAATAATGCATTTCTTTAACAGATAAATTATTGAAAATGGAAATTGTCTTCTCTCTACATAGTAAGTACTCAGTGAATTCTTGATGGAATAGGAATGCGTTTGGGCTTTAGAGTAGGACAGAATTCTATTTGATTGGAAATACGGGAGAAAATTAAACCCAAAGGACTGGCACCTGAGAAGCGGCACCTGGAAGGGGCTCATTCTTCCTATCAGTGAAATACCCTACAGAAACAGGAAACTTTGTTTGCATCTCTACATATGGTCAAGCAGTGGGCCCATCCAGGACGTCTCTGTAGACCAATTACTGGTTAAATAATTTACATTCAGGTTCTTACATTTGGCTTTCTCATTTATTTTAAGCAATTGGGTAAAATATCTATATGAAAGTACTAGATGATAGCAAACTAATTATAATTACCAGAGACATAAGACTCTCTAATGATTTTGAGTCTAACTAAGATTATTTCTCTTTATGTTGAACTATGATAGGAGATAAGACAGAAAAGGGCTTCTGAAGTATTTTGGGAGAAGTTTATATACTAAGATTTTTTTTTTACCACTTTGGAAAAATGAAAACCAGTCAGAGTTAAGAGGGTGATTGTTTTAATGTTTAAAATTCAGGCTTGACCACATTTCATATAAAAGGAGCTAAAATGAAGAGCCTTACAAATTTTGCAACACCCTTTCTAGAAAATGTTTCTCTGAGGTATTTTCTACACAAGAGAGATTCTCTTGGATTCTCATTGTCAAAATCCAGAGGAGCTTGAAGACAGCAAAGCAAACAGGAAACTGTTTACTCTGTGGAAAGCTCGGGAAGTAAAAGCAAATATCTGAAAATGCATTTCCCCCCAAAGACTTTTAAAACACAATGATGATGGAAAATGCAATGATAATAAAAAGCTGGCTTAGAGATTGGTTAATGAGAATGTGCTGTGCCACGGGTGTGTGTTGAATTTCTAGCCTTTAGTCTCTCTTCCACAGAAGTTCTCCCTTAAACAAATGCCCCCGTCCTGAATACTCTTTCTCATGCCATTTAAAATAAGTTCAGCAGCCACTAGAAGTTATTTAGCCTAGAATAGAAGATATCTAGAAGGATTTTGATTCCTTGGACATTTGAGACACACATAAAGAATTTGGACAAGCTTAGACCAGATATGACAGAATAGAGGTAATTTTTTTCCAGAAAAGGCAATTTAGGGGTGGGGAGGTGAGGGATGGGGATGGGAGGGTGAGAGCAGGAGTGGGGATGAGAAGGATACACACGTGGTGAGAGAGAGAGGAGATTGATGCCAGGCAGTGCAACATCTGAAACTTAGTTGTTTCTTCAAATTCTTAAGTGGGATTTGTAAACTGTAAAGGCACAAACCCCATTTTTAACAAAAGTGAGCAGGACTCCCTATCTGGTTGAGAAAACAGGATGACTAAACATTATAAGAACTCTTGGAAATAATAATTTCCATTTATGCATAAGAACCATATGATAGGAACCATGATATATGCTCAGTATTAATTCTTATTCTTCAAAAAACACTGTTAGGGTTGGGTACCGTGGTGCATGCTTGTAATCCTAGCACTCTGGGAGGCTGAGGCAGGAGGATTGCTTGAGGCCAGGAGTTTGAGACCAGCCTGAGGAAGAGTGAGACCATGTCTCTACAAAATATAGAAAAATTAGCCAGGCGTAGCATGCACGCCTGTAGTCCCAGCTACTCAGGAGGCTGCGGGAGGAGAATTGCTTGAGCCCAGTGGTTTGAGGTTGCAGTGAACTATGATGACACCACTGCACTCTAGCCCAGCAACAGAGCAAGAAAACAAACAAAAAATAACCGCAAAACTCTGGTTAGATACTATTTTAAGTCCTGTATTGGACTCCAAAATCCATAATCTTAACATGTATGCCCCTTGAATGATTAACTTGAGCTGCTTACATGATAAAGCTTACTCTACAGCCTTCTCCTGGATTTGTAGCCATAATATCTCAAGTCTCCTTGCTGTCTGTTACTTTGGGTAGGTGTGTCCTCTTTGGGCTGTCTGCTACTTCTAGATTTACCTTTAATGCCAGAATTACTTAGTTCCCAGGACCCAGGTATCTGCTTTGATACCTTCTGCTTTTGCTGGACCCTCCTCCCTAGGGACTAAAATTGTGTCCTGAGGCCCTGGCTAGGGCCTGTGCCTCTCTACTCCTGGACAGGCCTCTTGGATGACACCTCACTGAAAGTCTACTTCATCTTGGAGAATTGAGAGATACCTATTTGTCTCAAAATCATTGATACTGATTATTGTGTCATAGGATTTTGTCCAATGCTTTGTACTCCCTCAATTAGCCAATCCAATTGTCAGGGCTTATTTGTTCTACTTTATAATAACAGCTAGGTCTGGAAGCATTAGTTGTGGCATTTCTAGTAATGGTACTCCAAGGACAGGTATCTTGCTATATGTCATTTGTGTAGCCATATCTGTGCATTTATCTGATGGGTTACAAATTATATGATTATAAAGTACTTTCTTCATATTATAGTTAGGGACATATATGTATAAATAATTATATATATATTAGTGATATATATTTAAATTTTTAATGATATGTGTAAATATGTTTAACTATGACTTTCATTTCAGAATAATAAAAGAGTGCTAAGAACTATTTGTGATGAAACAGGCATTGGTAGGTTTGAGACCACTGGGTGATGAAAACATGTAAAACTTTTAAAAAGACTTTAATTCAGGTTCTGGATCAAGGTGAGGCATGCGATTGGGAGCAAATTACTTCTGTGAGTCTCAATTTATCTATAAAATGGGGACAGTAATTAGAAACTACTCCAGGGCTATTATGAATATTAAATGTTAGCAAATGGAGAACTCTTCTACTTCATAGTATACCAAATGCTACTAGCTATTAGTATACTACTAGCTATTAGTATTGGTAATACTGTTAGCTATTATGATCATTACTAAAATGGAGATGACATATACCTCATAAAGTTATTAAGTATTAAGCAAAATGCTGTGCAAAATGCTGTACAAAATGCCTAGTTAGGTGTCCAGTAAATATCACATTTAATTGAATCCAAGATGTCCTATTATTTCAGTTATCTCCAAGAAAGGAAAAAATGCCTCCAATTATACTATTGTTATAGATAGCAAGGCAGATACCAATTTCAAACATGATAAAATATGAAAATTTTTGCATTAAAATCAACAAAGTACTTTTTTCTTCTTTTCTTTTCTACTGTATTAACAACTGGTGAGGGGTCTCTACTTCCCAGAATCTGGAATTCTCCTTTCCTATTCTTGTTCCTTCTGCCAAGACCCTAGGGTCTCTTACTTGGCTACCAGGGTTAACCTCACTAAAAAGTGAGGTAAAAAGTAAAAAGTTCTATCACTTTTTTACTCTATCACAGACTCCCCTTTGTTTCCTCATCTCAGTGTGAATCCAACAGCTCAACATCCTGATCCTTATTATATTAAAACAAGGTAAATGAATATAAAAAACAAAATGAAACAAAAACTTCCTAGTTACCTAAGGCCTTCAAACAAATATTTGGGTTCAGTACCATTTAGTGATGCATATTATGTATGCCATTAGAATTAATGGCAGGATAATCTGACTAGGCACTTCATGTGAACAAGGGACTAACAAAGACTGGGAAGAAATTCATAAATATCAGATAAGAAATGGCAGCATTTCCTGGGGACAATTTTGTGTAATGTCAAAGGTGGTAGAGAGGACAAACAAAGTGGAGAACAGAGGACTTTCCTACAAAATGATTTCCCAGGAGATCTCATCAAATGTTGAGATATTTTCTCAGTTTTACCTACTAAGTACAAAGCTTGCTGACATATTAACAGCTGGCCTATTATTTGGATAAGCAAAACTAAACGAACAACATAAAATTTTCAGAAAAAAATATTGGCAAAGCAGAAATCAAACATACAAAACAAACTTTTGGTCATTGTGTTTATTTCACTTAGGACACTCAATGAACTTTAACTAGGGCCCTTAAAAGTCAATTCAATTATGAACCTCTTTAATCCTTCATCAATTATTTGGAGTGTTCTAGTCTCAAATACACCCCTTTCTTTTACAAACTTCTGAAAGAGATGAACACCTCCACCTACACCAAAATAATGTGCTTTGCTGGCCAAAAGTACTCGTCCATTTTTACCTAACAGTCTAAGGAATGTTTGGTGCAAAGTACTGTAATAATCTGGATTGTAAATGGTTTCTGAGGTGAGAATGAGATCATATTTTACAAAGGGTTTTTCACTGCTTAGTATAAGCTTACAAAACTCAGACCACTCCCCAGAAAAGAACTGGCATTTATATAGTTCTTGTACTACTTTTGATTTCCTGCATCTTTTCACATCTGGTTTGCTTACATCATTTTCTTCATCTTCCAAAGTGGAGTTAGCTACTACATTAGGTAAAGTTACTTCATCAATCACCATACTATTATAATCTTGAAAATGAATTTCGTTGGCCCCTCCCTTGAATGCAATTATTCCCAGCAGCCCTGATCCACAGCCAAGATCCAACACTTTTTTCCCAGTAAATTTCACTTTGGCCTTTGTGAAATAAGCTAGGAGGTCAAAGGTACATTCCCAGATTTTTAAGCCTCCTTCATAAACACCTGTAATCAGGTCAGTGTGAGAAGAAAAGCTTTTTGAAACTATATTTTCTCCAGGGAAGTTGTCTTTCAACAAGGTGGCTTTAACTGCTGATAAGTTAACATGGTGGAGACCTGGTAATGTTTCTATGACTTTATTTTCTAACACTTTCTTTAAATCTTTAGGCATAGCATGCTCTTTGGCAACTCTCAAGCAGAGCTGTTCTTCATGTGGCTCTAAGTGACTTGAACTGATAATTGCACTGAGTGGACTGTTTGTGTCTTGAGTAGGAGCTGTATTTTCCACTGACTTATGTTCCCACAAGTGATCCTGAGGGAAATCAAATTGTTCTATAGAACATTTTCTGTCCCTCTGTTCTGCTTTTGGACTTTCTAAGGCTGACAGCTCTTTTGAGGAATCCAGCATCAAAGCCCTATCTCCAAGGGGTGTTAATTCATTTTCCAGATGGTCTTCTATAGTAAAATTAAATTGAAAGGTCATTTTCTCATTAAATGCACATAATCCTTAAATTTATAGAAATATTCTTCAACTTCTGGATAGAATTTGATGACACACATAAACCTCCCTCAATTATTTAATTAGCATTGTGGAAGGGGCACTAACTCTTTAGCTGCTAATACACTGTAACAAATACTTAGAGATGTTTCCAACTGAATTTCAGAGGTCTTTGCTCTTCTTTCAGTTTAGCCCTGGAGAGAAAAAACAACAACAACAACAAAGAAAATGATGACTAAAGCAAAATGTCACAATTTTACTAAAATGTAATATGAAACAGCCTGCCTCCCCCCAAATACCGCTGCCTTTTCTCCTATCCAAGTACTAACCAGGCCTGACTGAGCTTCCCAGATCAGACGAGATCAGGTGCATTCAGCGGGGTATGGCCACAGACAAGCTGCCTTTCCTAAAAAAGCTGTAGGGTGAGAGAGAGAGAAAGAGAGCTAAGAGATTTGGAAACACACACACACAACTTGGGGGTTCAAAAGCTGAAGTAGAAAATAAACTGTTAAAACAAACAAGAGAACAACAGCAGCAGCCACCACCACCAGAACAAAGTCAAAGATTTTCAGACAGGAGAGCCTAGCTACTTTGTATCTTTCAGCTGTCCTGACAGTTCCCAAACATAATCACCCCCTAAACTTCCAGAATCTCCTCACTTCTGTCTTTTACTGTCTCAAATAACAGAAGTTCAAGATTTTATTTTGGTAAATGAGCATCCCTTTGAAAACATGCATAGGTATGGATGAGCTGGTGTGTGTAAATTCATCCAAAAGATGAATTTCACCACAAACATTTAAACCAGACCAGCAACCCTAAGGTACGTTAGTGGGGCAATTGGGGAGTAATCAGTAAAGACTAATTAGGTGGCAGGACAAATGCAAAATAAGGGCACTGCATTCACCATCTGGAAAGCCTGGAGAAAATGGAAACAACTTTATCGAGAATCCTTTCTGTATCTACTGCGCTTGACACTTTATACCATCTGCTTCAATTTGCACAATTCTGACAGGTGGGATTTTTATTCCCCTTACACAAGATGTACAAAGAGGGAGATGACGGTTAAGCAGGTAGGAATGTGCCTAGTTTCTATCCCAACACGCTGCAGGTCTCAGGTCAAACCTAACCCCAGAAGTGCAATCTAAAAACCCCACGGGTAGCAAACCTGGGCACTTCCGGCCCTCACCTCCCCATCGCAACGTAACGTTAACTACGATCCAGACCTGGAGAAGTTCACTGGCCCAAGACTCTTGGGATCACTAGTCTGAGCAAACCCGGGACCCGACGCCTCCTCCGCACTGAAAGCCTGCACCAGTGAGTCGAGTCTTCCGAGGGCCAGACAAGCCCTGCTTCCTTCCTCACCAAGGAACTCAGGTCGCGTCCTCTCTATGGTTCTGTAGCCGGCGGAGAGCTCGCAATGGCTGCCGGGAGGATGGGAGTTTCCGGTCGGGGCTTGGCGGGAGTCGTTGGAAGCTGTGCTCTTCCGGGAAGGCATGTCTCAGGAGCGCGTTGTCCTGGCGAGTGCGGTTCCCCTGGAAGAATTAAGTAGCTGGCCAGAGGAGCTATGCCGTCGCGAACTGCCGTCCGTTCTGCCCCGGCTCCTCATATCCTTGGTTGTCCCTTCCACCTAGAGAAGGGTGTTGGGCGGTCGCGAACCTTGCTCCTCTGTCCACTCAAACCCACCGCCAGGCCGTGTTTCGTTGCGGCCTGAACTCTCTCTTTGTTGACGAGTGGGATGGACGGTGAGCGAGAACCGTGGCAAATCGAAGGCTTTGTTTCTAGAAGCTTTCGCAGGCGTGTTTTAACCTAAGGTTTTGGCAGTGGATGTGGCATTTTCTTCCGTTGCTTTGCGTCTTTTAATTTTTTCTGTGCTCGCTACTTGCACTTAGGTGTAAATACTTTGCATGGGGACAGTGGGGGAGGCAAGGACTCAGACCTGAGCTATAAGGCTATCTCTGGCTCTTAAAAGGTGGGTGAAATAAAGCGAGATACTCTGAGCTTTTATCACCTGTAAGACGGGTGGTGAATATAAATACTACCTTTCTCAGCATTTTAAGAATTGAAGGATGTGGTTCTGTGGTGTCAAATCTTTAAAAGATGCTCCGTAAATAAAACAGTTGTCCCCCCTTCCCTTCTCGGACCTCTTTTTCTTTATTTTTAGAAAGAGTTGCTTCTAATTGTTGGATTTTATCTGCAGGATTTGTGGTGTTTAATGCCTCTGTTGTTCAGGTGCAGACCATTCTTTACCAGTCTCATGCCTTTGTGGCTGTAAATGTGCCTGGAGTTCTAGCCCTCCATGTTAAAGTGTGTGTGTGTGTGTGTGTGTGTGTGTGTGTAAATTTACGTCTTTAAACTCACCTTCAACATAAAATTACCCTCAAAAGAAAAAAGTGACCCTCACTTGAAAGAGTTTTGACACTGCACAGATAATTTTTCACAGCTAAAGCCTATCATAACTAAATGTTACCATTACATGGAAGTCATTCACCTAGTCATTAGCAAAATCCGGAAGGTACCAAAGCCCTTTTATAGTTTTTGTGTAGATAGGGAATTGCTGTCTTCCAGGCACTTTAACTTGGAAACAAATAACCATTTCCTACTCAAAAACGTTTGCTGGGTATATAATGTGTATCTGTATTTAATGTGTATCTGGCATGGTGATAGGCTTTGGGGAAACAAAGATAAGGAACGTGATTCCTCTTCCTCTCAAGCTTACGGGGGACTTCATTAAATTTAAAGTCAACATTCCCACCTAGCCTTTCATCTCAAACTTGACTGAACCCAAACCTGTTCTTCCTCTAGTTTTCTTCATCAAAGTAAATGATTTTACAAACCAAAACCTTTAATCCTGTCTCCCATCCAATGAGCAAGTTTAATTGATTCTGTCTCTACTTGAATCAATCTGCTTACCATCCCCATTGCTACCACTCTGATTCCAAACCCCTATTACCTTTTACCTGGACTATCAATAACTTCCTTCTGGGCATGTCTTTTAGTAATCCATTCTTCAAAAAAAGTTCAGAGGGAAAACCATAGATCATGTCACTTCCCTTTTTAAACCACCTTTAGTGGCTTCTCAACAAATCAGGAATAAAATCCCAATTTACCTTCAAAGCTCCCATACCCTTCTCTCATACCTAGCTAACTGTGTTTTATCCACACATACATCAGGCTCACCTACCACAGGATCTTTGCTCAGTCTAGGTTGATCTCCCAGCCTTTTGTACATCTTATTTAGGTCTCAGCTCAAACGTCACCTCTGTAGAGGGACCTTTTTAGAGCCCTCAATCTTAGATAGTTGCCCCAAACCCACTCTCTTACACTTTTATCATATTGTCTTGTTCAATTTTCTAAAGAGCATTTTATCAGTAACAGAAATTATCTTATTTGCTGTATTTTCCACTTTTCCACATCATACTGTAAAGTACTTAAGGGCAGGAACTTGATTTTCTTCACTGCGTTTTCCTCAGAACCTAGAACAGTGCCTGGCACATAGCATTTAGTAAAGAGATAAAAATATTTCATGTTTTAAAAATGCTTGGAAGTGTCACTAAAATGTTTTTTTCAGCTTATGAGTGTTTATCTTCACTATTTTCAACAAATGAAGGAAAAGGTTGTAATAAATCCACAATCCCATCACCCAATTATTTTCATGTTTTGCATTTTTTACATGTTTTTCCAGTCCTTACCTGCATGTCTATGTAATCATAACTTGTGGTTAATTTTGGAGTGGCTAGCGTTTTTTGAGCTTCACTGAAATTTTTCCAAAGGCAAATTCTACCCTATTGAACAAATGGTTTAAGGACTATACGTCATTTTGATTGCTGCTGAATAAAACCATTCTCAAATATTTTTTAGTAGATGGGGAATTACTGTCTTTAAAAATATATATGCAAACTAAGATTTCAGAAGAGGAATCAATTCATATATCAGGGTGGTAGAATTATGAGTTATTCATTTTTCTTATTGACATATTTGATGATTCTTATATTGGTTTTACGGTAAAACTTTTCTAACAATTACTCTTGATGGTGTATAAGTGTGTGGTTTATTACGTGATTACTGTTAACTTTTGTATCGGACATGGGATAATTTATTGTCACGTATTTGTAAGCTCCTGCTATGTGCAGAAGAATTTCAGTCTGATAAGGTTGGTAAGATAGGTATGAAAATAAGATAGAAGGTGATGAGTGACTTAAGACACACATATAAAGTACTGTAGAAATAATGAGAAGTTTCTTTCCTGTAGTAGAAACCAGAAGTCCATGGATGATTATAGCACTGTTTCTCATCTGTCAAAAGTATTTCATGACTATACGTGGCTTAAAAAGGCGAGTTTGTCCCTGAGCAATTTTGAAAATATTTCCTTACAGTATTTTCATAATACTGTTTGTTTACCTAATAAATGTTAAGTTTTTAAAAGCAAAATTGGGCCAGTAATTTGAGTTTAATTTCAAATTCTTATGGATCACTGCACAAATTTCAAGATGAGTCAGTTTTGAATTTATTCTCAGTAATGAGTATTCTATTACTGTGATACAAGTATCTTCCTTAATTATCTTACTCTTTGTATCAACATTCTGACAGTTGGATTGAGCATATTCGTAAGTAAAATTATTTTAATTGCATGATTTACTTTGACGTCATTGAAGTCTGAGTCCCACATACTTCAATGGATATGACCTTACAGTTTTGTATTCCCTTCAGATTTAATGATTTTCTATGTTACAGCCTCTAACCTTCAGTTACTTAAAATGACCAAATTCCTTCAAATTACAGTGCTTAATGTTTTAAATTCCTTTTTAGATACATAACATAAGGGTTCTATTGATGATTTATGTATAAGCACATTGTAAATTATAAATGTTAAATTGTGGGTAGACCTATATGAAACATAATTTGCAGTCTACTTAACAACCTTAAGCCTCTAACATGTTTACTGTTATTTAGAAAATACTTCCTAATTGCCAAAAGCTTATTGTCTAAGTGATAACAAATTTGTCATTTAGAGAAAGTTGACTTTCTCATTTTCGTCTGTCATCGTTGGTGTTGCTTGATGAGATTTACTCTTTTAGTCAGGAGAGGATATTGAGAGTTAAGACTAACTAGACTGCTCAGTTTATTCATACATGGACTTAGCTTGTTCTATTTACATTTCAGTTGGTTGTGGAATATTTGTTCATAATTTTGAATCTGTGTTGCCTGTTGAGGTCTAATTTCTTTTAAGTAACAATTTTTTTTTTATCTTGAGTATAAAAGGTATTCATGTTCATTGTAGAAAAATTGAAACATGCAGAAAAACAAAGATTATAAAATATCCACTAATCTGAAATGAAAGATATCTGAAAGATATTGATGAGAATAGATTTCTTTTTATTTTCATTTTTTTTTTTTTAAAAAAACCTTTCTTCTGGATTTCTTGTTTTGTTTTCCTATGCTATTTTTCATCCCGTGACAGATTAGAGAATAGATTTCTATACATTCCTGCCAGCCTGTCTATCATTCTTTGTATGTACATGTTCTTTGTATGTACATGTTTAAGTGTATTAAAATTGGAATTACACTATCTTGGAATCATTTTGTCGTGCTTTAAAATATCATTTCAATGAAGGGGGATTTTTTTTTTTTTTCGAGACAGAGTCTCACTCTGTTGCCTGGGCTAGAGTGCCATGGTGTCAGCCTAGCTCACAGCAACCTCAAACTCCTGGGATCAAGCAATCCTTCTGCCTCAGCCTCCCGAGTAGCTAGGACTACAGGCAGGTGCCACCATGCCCGGCTAATTTTTTCTATATATTTTTAGTTGGCCAATTAATTTCTTTCTATTTTTAGTAGAGACGGGGGTCTCTCACTCTTGCTCAGGCTGCTTTTGAACTCCTGACCTTGAGCGATCCTCCCACCTCAGCTTCCCAGAGTGCTAGGATTACAGGCGTGAGCCACTGTGCTCAGCTGTGAAGGCGGATCTTATTCAGTAGACGTACCCACATCCATTTAGCTGGTTGTCAATTTTTGGATATTTAGGTTGTTTCTCCTCTCTCCCTCCCTTCCTTCCTTCATTTCTTTTCTTCCTTCCCTTTTTTTTCTATTATACATAATTTTTGCTATTAGATACTTAATATGTTTTTCTACATAGAATACGGCATTTTGAAACCATACAAATCTTTAAATTGGTAGTATTCTTGCATTTGGTAAAGGGCAATGGCCTTTGTTCACTAACATGATTTAATATTTTTAAAAAAGATGTCACTATTTTGCTTTACAGAAATTTTGAAGATTATTGTAGAAATGTTTTTACCTCATATGAACTACTTGACATTGGAACAGACTTTCTTTTCACAAGCATTACCAAAGGTATAATACTGTTACCTTAATTTACATTTTATAAAGTTTGCCAAAATCTAGCCTTAGTTTTAGATAATTTATTCTTAATGTGGCTGTGTTTTTCTGATGTATCAGACATGTGAAATAAAAATAGTAGTAAAAAAAGATCTCATGTAAGAATATGGTGGTGTTAATGTGATCATTGTCATTAAAAACATTTTCATATTGTATAGATCCTTTACCAATTGAATTTAAATTATTTGTAGTTAATTTTGAATACTCTTGTGTTTGAAAGCTATTAAATGAAACTTTGGATAGGTGATAAAGTTAGTTAAGCCTTATTTTATCTTCTCTGTAGTGTTTGTCAATAATTGTTATATTTCAGTGTCTGGAAAAATGGAGCTAAGATTTATTAAAGAAGTCTTAGAATTAAAAAAGCTGAAATATTGGTAAGATCAAGTAACTAAGAGAAAACACTAAATTCACAGACTGCATTATTACTTTTTAGATACATATAGCATACTTTTTCTCTGAAAAGGACAGTCATACTTTTTTTCAATGGAGGGAACTAAAGTTATTTTGGTGCCAAATTGAAACAGATTTATTTTTGATAAATTCTCTCTTACTGAAATGAATATCTAAGTTTAGCTTTTAAACAGATAATCATCAGAATTTTCTTTTCCTCATAGTCACTTGATTATTCTGTATCTGAAAAGTTTCTTAGAATTTGTTGTTGTCCACCAGAAAAAGATCTAGAAATTATACAGATGAAAACAGGATGTTGAGCATTACCAGGCTTATGGGAAACAATATCCTCTATACATTGTGATGTTGACTGTGTTGTTATTCTTATAATGTGTAGCCCGTTTAAATTGTTTAGAAAGATCTGAGTATTAAGATCTTAGGATGGCTAACTTAGCAGACAAAAGGCTTAGCTGTGAGGTCACATATTGTACCCCTAATCCAAGAAAAGTGTCTTGGTCACAAAGGGGAACTGGTTAAAATATAAGCAAATAGATTCAGTAAAAATTCATTACTACTTCTAGAAAATACCCATATAGATGCCCATATGAATATGGATTGGTCAAGACAGTCATCTTTTATCATGCAAAAAGTAGTACTTATATTTGTTGCATTCCCTAAAAATGAAGTTTGAGTGAGTTTTTTTTTTTTTTAAATGCTATTAAATAGATTCAAACTGCAGAAATGGAAAATAAATCAATTTCTGTCTGAGGCTTTTTAAAAATTCTTTTTAAAAATTTTTGAGCAGTCTTCAATGGTAAGAGGCTTTTTTATAAAAGGGATTGTATTGTAGAAATACTTTTTATATATACTTTTTACTTAATTAGGTATAATTGTTAGGCTAGACAATATCCTATGGGTTTTACTAAATGCAAAATCATCCTATTGTGTTTTTTTCTTTAAAGATTATTTTCTAGTGATTTTTATTATTCCTATTTATAACCTGATTTGTTTTCACAGACTGTGAAATTATTTGATGACATGATGTATGAATTAACCAGTCAAGCCAGGGGACTTTCAAGCCAAAATTTAGAAATCCAGACCACTTTAAGGAATATTTTACAAGTAAGTCTAATATATTAGAAAGGAGGAGAGAGTAGGTGCTTAAAGTGTGAGAATTTTTATACTGTTACTGATTCATCATGTATTCTTTATGTAATGACCTAGTGCTGGAATTAAATTCATAGATTTAAAGATATAAATACAGAAACATGAATTCTGAATTTTTAAATACAATTTCATACTGAGTAAATATCTAAATTCTTATAAGAAAAAAAATCGTGAAGACAGCATGCCCTACCTATAATTCCAAGGCATATGTGTATAACACCTGCCACATACTTTGCAGTTTGGGTTAGGATTCCAAATGACTAGATAGTTGTTTCAATATTTGTAGTTCTGATAGATGGAAGTTCTATGAAAAGAAGAACAAAGTGTCTGTTTTGTTCACTGCTATATCCCTAGCACCCGGCCTACTGTCTGATACCTTTTCAGTGCACAAAAAATATATTCTGAATGAAAATTCTTTCCTTATTTCCAGACAATGGTGCAGCTCTTAGGAGCTCTTACGGGATGTGTTCAGCATGTCTGTGCCACACAAGAATCCATCATTCTAGAAAATATTCATAGTCTCCCCTCCTCAGTCCTTCATATAATCAAAAGTACATTTGTGCATTGTAAGGTGAGTAAAGGTCTAAGTATGCTCTCAATGGCATAGAATCAATGGGCAAAAGGGCTGAGTAAAGTAGTGTTTGTGCAAGATTTTACGTTTTAGGCTATATTATTGGAATAGACTTTCCAAAGAACCAAGAGTATGTGTATAAATAATTATTTCAAAATAAGTGATTATAAGGAAGACATAAAAAGTGGCCTTTTGAGGGATTTTGTTTTATCCTATTTCACCTGTAAAAAGAAAAGTGATAAGGACTTGTGTTGAGACACAGTAATCCTGAAATTGTTATGTCATGTGGCATTGGTGGATCAATGATCAGTCACCTTAATCATTAGGTGCCAGGCTTCCTTTTATAAAGGGAAGTTGCTGTGGTGGTGCATGCCTATAATTCCAGCACTTTAGGAGGCCAAGGGAGGATTGCTTAAGACCAGAAGTTCAAGACCAGACTGAGAAACGCAGTGAAACACTGTGTCTAAAAAAATAGCAGGTGTGCATGGTGTCATATACCCATAGTTCCAGCTACCTGGGAGGATCACTTGAGCCCAAGAGTTTGAGGCTTCAGTGAGCTATGATCATGCCACTGGACTGCAGCCTGGGTGACAGAGTGAGACCCTGTCTCTAAAAATAAATAAATAAATACAGAGAAGTTAACCCTTATTTTGTCCCTCTCTACATTCCAGAGGCAGCTTTAAGGCACAAAAGGTGGCCTAGAATTTGTGAGGCACAGGAAGTTTTAGTGTTTGTTAGGTGAATGAAAATCACTAATTAGTGCTTCTCTTTGATGACAGGGTGTTGAAATGTCATGCCCCTGACCTTATATATTATCTCCTTTTTAGTTCTAGCCCAATCATGAAAGTTAGAAATCATATTTTGTACATGCTTGCATCTGTCAAATTATACTTTGTATAATGGATGTTCAGTAAACATGTGTTTAATAAATGAATATGTGATTCAATAAATTTATGATCTCTGATAGTATGAGTGAGAGTAAATTTGGCTGTTGAGCTTTTTATGATTTGTTTTTTTCTCTCATTTTTATTTATGATTAGGATAGTGAATCTGTGTATTCTGGACGTTTACACCTAGTTTCAGACCTTCTCCAGGCTCTTTTCAAAGAGGCCTATTCTCTTCAAAAGCAGCTAATGGAACTATTGGACATGGTTTGCATGGACCCTTTAGTAGATGAGAATGATGGTATTTTGAATATGGTAATGGGTAAGTGAAGAAAACTTTCTGCTTAGTATGTGATGTATATGATGATTATAAATCATACATCAGTTAAAATTTTTTTTTGTTTGTTTAGACAGAGTCTCACTCTGTTGCCCAGGCTAGAGTGCTGTGGCATCAGCCTAGCTCACAGCAACCTCAAACTCCTGGGCTCAAGTGATCCTTCAGCCTCAGCCTCCCGAGTAGCTGGGACTACAGGCATGCACCACCATGCCTGGCCAGTTTTTTCTATATATTTTTAGTTGGCCAATTAATTTCTTTCTATTTTTAGTAGAGATAGGGTCTCACTCTTGGTCAGGCTAGTTTCGAACTCCTGACCTTGAGCAATCCGCTCACCTCGGCCTCCCAGAGTGCTAGGTTTACAGGCGTGAGCCATAAAATTGTTTTTAATGAGTCATGTTATCTTCTTAATCATTATACATAAAAGAAATTTAAATCTTACCAGATACATTTTTAACCTTTTAAATTTTGGAATTTTCAGAATTGATTTTTGGTGACTTAACCTGGATTTGCATATTCAGTTAATGTTCATAGTGGGTAATTTCCCCACAACAGTGAACAAAGAAAAGTATGCAACTTCCTTTGTATACGCTCTAAAGTTGTCCATATTCTGAGACAGTAGGTTTCAGAATTTTTAACCATAACCCATAGTAAGAAATGCAGTTTACATTCCTTTTCAGAAAACATATAAATACGTGTGTATATGTATGTTTCTGAATGTTTATGTACCCACAGACGTGTTTATTTATTATAATGAAATTATACCCCTTTTACATGTGATGCAGTCTGTACTATCTCATTTTTAAAATTTTTTTATTGTAACCTACTTCATTGATTTCATTAATAGATTATGACCCAGAATTTGAGAAACAGTACTTTAATGTATAAGGGCAAAGTTTGTGTTCTTAACTTTGGTATAAAAAGAGTAAGTTGGTTTCGTATAGTGTGTCAGGAACTTACTGCTCCTGTAACAGACCACCCCAAAATCTATTGGCTTAAAACAACCACTATTTTATTTATTCATGATTCTGTTGGGTTTTCAGATTAGGGTGGGATCAACTGAGACAACTTTCTTTGTTCCCCATGGTGCACCTGGCTCACTCATGTGTTTGTGGTCAGTGACTTTACTCATGTCTGGCTGTTGACAGAGACAGGGTACTGAGAAAGCCATGCATGTCATCCAGTAGACCAACCCTGGCTCAGTCACCTAATGGTGGTCTCCGAGTTTCCAAGAGCAACAAGAGAGGGCAAGTCCCAGTGTGCAAGCACTTTTCAAGACTCTGCTTGCCTCAATTTTATTATTGTCCCCTTGGGTCAAAGCAACTCACAGGACTGAGCCCAGAGTCAGTGTGGAAAAGTATGGATTCAGAAAGGGCAGTTACACGGCCCTTTAAATACATGGCCCCATTTTTACAAATAATCTACCAGAGGCAGAATAAAAGCCTTGCATGAATACTGTGTAAATTAGTTTTAATTCTTCTTAGGTTTCTTTCCTTAGCAGCTTATTTTGTCAATTTGGATTAGAATTATATCTGTAGAGTATTTGAATTATAATAAGGCACAACTTTTATTCCACTGAACATTTTTAGTTTTATTCAGGTCTAGGGTGGGTGTAAACTTTGAAAGTTAATTTAATGTAATTTATAAAAACCATAAATCAAAAGCTTTAATTTCAACAATTATTTTGATGCAATCATTTTTAAACTGCATCATCTATTTTAATTCAATCAAATGTTGAAATTATTCAATAGGTACTTTTAAATATAGGAGAAACTCTATGACATTTGAATGCCCTAATATTTTTATTACCTTTCTTTGTAGTTATTCATTCATTATTGGATATTTGCTCTGTTATTTCCAGTATGGACCATGCATTTCATGCCAATACTTGGAAGTTTATAATTAAGTAAGTTTGTTTTTCAGTTTTTACTTTTTATAATATGTTTTCTACATCCCAAGTCTTAATTATTCATGTTTTCTTAGATTGCATTTGAAACAGTTTGTGTGGGTATGTTTACTGACACTGCTATTTGATAATCCAGACATCTTAAATATAGCTCCCAAACCAGATTGGACTTCTTTACCCTGCTGTCTCTAAAATTAAAAAGAAAGTTCTACCTAGTTAGTTATTACTGCTGAACTAATGGGTCATGGACCAGACTAGACCTTAACCTTTTGTCTGCTGTCACTATTATTTAACCAACTACTAAGTATCCTATTTCTAGGTTTAGATAAATTAGTAACTATATTTAGAGCTGAATATAATTGCTTCATTATGTACTTTTAAGTTATTCAAGCTTAATTCCATTTAGAAAGTAATTTTAACTTTATGAAACTGAAGCATTATGAAGGGCTAGTAGGAAGAGTACCCATAGCATTTATCAACTTCTTAGAGATAGGAGATGTGGTTGAGATATAAAAATGGTTAAGAACCTCTACTTTATACACATGCATTACTGTTCATTGTAATACTTTCAAGTCGTAGGTGCTTTTCTTACATCACCATTAAGTTGCCAACAAGTAATAGTGCAGCAGAGTGTTGCCTCAGAGCCATACTGCATGTGTTTGTATTTATTTTGATATCATTCATTCTGAATCTTTGGGCAATTTGGTTAATTTCTCTGAACCTTATATTGCTCATATGAAAATGGAAATAATAATAGCATCTTGATAGGGTTATAGTCACAGTTGAGTTCATCAATGTGAAATGCTTGAAACTGTGCATGAAGTATAGTGAGTGCTCAATGAATTAGCCACGTCACCATCATCATCATTGAATATATTCTACTCTTGCCCCCTTCCAATTCATTTTCTACCCAGCATTCAGAGTGATCTTTTAAAAAAGTAAATCAGGTCATGTCACTCTACTGCTTAAAGTCTTTCCCATTTTACTAAGAGTAACAACCTAATCCTCTTTGGACTCTGTCTCCTTCACCAGCCTATCTCATGCTGTTCTCTCCCTGCCCCTTGTTCCTTAAACATCCCAAACTCTCTTGTCCCAGAGTCTTTTCATGGCTTTTCCCTCTACCTTTTTCCCCAGGATGCTTCTCTCCCCTACTCTGCACCTTGCTAACTCCTGCTTATCTTTCAGTTGTCAGCTTAAGTGTTGAATCTTCATGATAGCACTCTTTGACATCCTCACCCTAAGAATAAGTTAGATTAGGTCTC